>JAUCBJ010007589.1:0-83014 GCA_032718475.1 Nemertoderma westbladi
ATCTTCACTGATTTTAGTCACATATAAAAGGAACACAGGCTGACTCATGTAGGGTCTATCAAATAACATTAGATTCACTTCAAACCACTTTAACATAAGTCACAATCGTTATTGGTAACCTTTCTCTCTTACCTTCGGTATATCAAGAATATTGGGTTGCGGGGTTATTTATCGTTATTCCAAATATAATAATTCATCAACCATATTATGAAGAACTGACAGTAAATAGCAGTATAAAACAACAACTGAACAGTTAGGTAGATCGGTACGTCAGTACCGGTATGTCAGCAGGTAGTCGTTTGGGCCGCAGGTCAGTTAAAGGATATATGCCCTTTATAATTAAACCTACCAGTGTACGACTAAAAAACAGTACAGCACAAAATACTTCCAAGCCGTTCTTTCTTTGGCTCAAGACTGAATGTAAACACTGCACATAGGCATTGCGTCATTTCTCGGAAATTTTCTGTACAAGGAGCCACAAAAACGCTCTCATTGGCTGACTGAACTGAGAGACGCCGTAGAACAAAGGAAATCAACACGTATGAATGTCAGCTGTTAACCGTAGTCATAGTAACTACTGTTCAAGAGTAGCTATCACCCTTTTGCGTCACGAATTGCCATAGAATCATAAAAATATGCCTTTCACAGTACACATACGGAGGAAATAGGTCTTAGATCCTCTAAAAACACCGATACAGCAATAATACGGTCTCTTACACTTATTAAATCAACTACAGAGTATTTTAATGTAAAAGATAATAAAAATAACGGGGCAATTCAGCAAAGGCTTTTACAGGTTTCACTTTATCTGCTTTATTTACAAACATAAAATTGTCATATTTCAAAATTTGGTGCTGGGAAATTTCTAAATTAATTTATATGAATTCCATCTAATTGCAAACACCTATAAAATCTGGTGTAAATCGAAAATAGAGATGTTACAAATCATATTACATGCAATGTAATTTTCAAAAAACGTCTCAAAAAAGTGCCAAAGGTAGGGTTAAAAAATAGTGCTATAACTTGAAAACTTGGCAATATTTTTGAAAACGGTTTTCACTACTAGGAAGACAATAGAGTTTTAGGAAATGTCATAAAATTTCAGATTCCCAACTGCGTTTGTTTCAGAATTATAATAAAAAAGCCACGGGGGGGGGGGGTCATATTGACCCCCCCACCCCCGGATTTAATAGGGTTAAGAGTTATAACAGAAAAGCCACGGGGGAAGGGTCATACTGACCCCCCCCCCCCCCCCAGGTTTAATAGGGTTAAACGGTTGATTTCAAAATTTTAAAATTTTAAAATAAAATTTTAAAATTTAGTGTGGATTCAACGACGACATTGGCTGAAATAAATGCGGGGAAATGTCTTTTTCTCAGTCAGATAAAAACCCGGGTTAGCACCATTTTATTGTTATGTGACATGACGATTAGCTAATTCTTTAACATTTAATACATTAACTCATTAATACATAGAATTCATTATTACCTTCACATTTGTAGGTGGCTATTTGTTGGTTTTCCGATAATGCTCTAGCTTGTTGTGGTATTTGTTGGTATCCTGGGCGGCAAAGACATTCAAATGATCCAACTATGTTATTACAAGTAGTAGTTGCAGGATCACAATTATGCGCAATCGATTCACTACCAGAACATTCGTTTATATCTGTGAAATTAAACAAATACACATGCCTTGACGTGTTCGATTTTGGAATTTACTTAAAGGCTTAATAAATTTGTTAAGTTCAAACAGCCAATAAAACCTACTCCTTGCTGTAGGTCTACCTACACCTAATAAGGACCTACTCCTTGCTGTAGGTCTACCTACCCTACTATCCTACTAAGGACCTACTCCTTGCTGTAGGTCTACCTACCCTACTATCCTACTAAGGACCTACTCCTTGCTGTAGGTCTACCTACCCTACTATCCTACTAAGGACCTACTCCTTGCTGTAGGTGTACCTACACCTACTAAGGACCTACTCCTTGCTGTAGGTCTACCTACACCTACTAAGGACCTACTCCTTGCTGTAGGTCTACCTACACCCACTAAGGACCTACTCCTTGCTGTAGGTCTACCTACACCTACTAAGGACCTACTCCTTGCTGTAGGTCTACCTACCCTACTATCCTACTAAGGACCTACTCCATGCTGTAGGTGTACCTACACCTACTAAGGACCTACTCCTTGCTGTAGGTGTACCTACACCACTAAGGACCTACTACTTGCTGTAGGTCTACCTACACCTACTAAGGACCTACTCCTTGCTGTAGGTCTACCTTCACCTACTAAGGACCTACTCCTTGCTGTAGGTCTACCTACCCTACTATCCTACTAAGGACCTACTCCTTGCTGTAGGTCTACCTACACCTACTAAGGACCTACTCCTTGCTGTAGGTCTACCTACCCTACTATCCTACTAAGGACCTACTCCTTGCTGTAGGTCTACCTACACCTACTAAGGACCTACTCCTTGCTGTAGGTCTACCTACCCTACTATCCTACTAAGGACCTACTCCTTGCTGTAGGTCTACCTACACCTACTAAGGACCTACTCCTTGCTGTAGGTCTACCTACACCTACTAAGGACCTACTCCTTGCTGTAGGTGTACCTACACCTACTAAGGACCTACTCCTTGCTCTAGGTCTACCTACCCTACTATCCTACTAAGGACCTACGCCTTGCTGTAGGTCTACCTACACCTACTAAGGACCTAAACCTTGCTGTAGGTGTACCTACACCTACTAAGGACCGACTCCTTGCTGTAGGTCTACCTACACCTACTAAGGACCTACTCCTTGCTGTAGGTCTACCTACCCTACTATCCTACTAAGGACCTACTCCTTGCTGTAGGTCTACCTACTACTACTACTACTACTACTAGGATCGGCATGCTGCATTGCAGCTGCATTTTTAAGAATGCTGTGCCGGCTTGTCAACAAAATTGCACCGCCACAACTCCCTATCACCCATGACATTTGCTAGATCATCCGCATCTTTAAGGCCAGTGTCCTTTAAGATGCGTCTCAAGAATGTCATGGGCTGTCCACCATGCTTATTCACTCCATGAGGCTGCCAAAGTACAAGATTATGCACTGGCTGGTCCTCACGGCGAAAGCAATGTCCTGCAAAGCGGATGCGATTTTGTTCTAGTGTCAAGCTTGGGGGAATCAATGAGACACCTCCAATGTTATATAGTGTCTGGTTGGAGATGTGTGCATTGTACTTGACACAATGAACCCGGCGTAGCATTCTTGTGAATGTGCCATCCAGAGATTTGGTGTCCTCAGCAGTTAGAGCCCAGCATGGACTCCCGTAGAGGAGTACTGGAACTACTGCTGCTCTAAATAATCGGACCTTAAGTTTCCGATTAATTCTCGGTGACTTCCAAATCCTGGAAAGCCTATTCAAGGCTGCTCATGCCTTTCCCTTACGTATTCGAAGGTCCTCACCTGACTTCCGGATCCATGATCCCAGGTAACAGAAGTCGTCCACATGCTCAAGCATACCATCCTTTGAGCTTATGCTCATCCGATCAGAGACTTGTTGATGACTTTCAAAGTTAACTGTCAGAATTTTGGTCTTTCTGGAGTTAATAAAAAGACCAACACTAGAAGCAGCATGTTCTAATGAGCTGAGGAGCCGTTGGGCTCCCTCTAATGATTCTGAGAGTACTCCTAAGTCATCAGCAAAGTCTAGATCAGTTAGGTACTTGGCAGGATTTCCTCGACTTCTGGAGCCAGTAGGTGGAGTTATCATCACCCCATCATCATTATAATGATCTAAGGACATGCGTAGAACATAGTCAACCACAATAATGAACAAGAATGGTGCAAGTGTGTTGTAATAAAGTTATTACAGTAGATTTATACTATTTTATACTGTATACTTCCCTTGGTGAAGGTTTACTACCGGTACAGTGCTGATAGATGATTATTGTTTGAGAGACAAGCCAGCAAGCAGATTATTATATTTTTAGTATTGTCTGACAGCTGACCCTTTTTCTTGTTGCTTTAGCTGACTGCCGGATGCAGTCAGCATTATGTTCGACTGAAGGCTGACTGTTGGATACAGTCAGCACTTATATATTTGGTGTGCGTATATTCCGCACATTTTGGTGCCTGGACCCGGATCCTGTTGAATGAAGGAATGTAATCGGTGTTTGGGAATACTGTTTGGCAGTTTGGTGAATACTGGAATACTGCAGTACTGAACTGGAGTAACTAATCAGATAGGCTCAAACTGCAAACTGTTATATTTGGATACAGTGAACTGCGTATTCGACGGACGTACCTGTATCTACGTTCAGACGGTTAGGCCTACCTATTGGTCTACCTAATCAGTATATTCATATTGCTGTATTAGTCAGTACGGTATATAACGGTACCGGTACTGCATTTCTGCATTCGGAAATAAACTGGAACTGTGACACAACGCAAATTACGAAGTCAATCCGGCCAGAAATATTTGTAATTTAATCTACCTAACCTAGGCCTTGTAGATAGAATGGCTGAACCGTTGGGTAAGTTAAGGAAACGGAGAGCAGGTCATAAAGCAACCGCTACTCGTTTAATGGGAGATCTCCATGGCGAAATGTACTCAGATTTCACCAACCGTACATTACACGATGATGTAAATGTTGAAACTATAGAGGATTTATCCGAGGGATTGCGAAATCAGAGGGCGAAAATAGCTGAGTTGACTGAGGAGATTCAACATCTTGTAGAAGATGAAGATCAGTTAGTTACCGAAATCAATTCGTCTGCTAAGGATGACATGCAGATAGGTTCCTTATTGCGTCGAGTAGATAAGTTATTAGGTCTAAGTAATTCTGTAAGTCAGCATGGCCAAATCCACCCTTCTGATCACATCGGTTTTAATCCGGAAAATACTGGGTTAGATAGAACCCAGATAGGAAATACGAGGCCTATGGGATTAACCCCTCAGAAGCTTCCAAACCTTAAACTCCCAAAATTTAGTGGCGATCCGATAGAATGGCCCAATTTCTGGGATCGATTTGAGGATGCAATACATAAGAGAACTGATCTAGCTGGAGCCACTAAATTTACGTATCTAGAAGGCCAACTCTCTGGTGAGGCTTCTTCTTTAGTAACAAACTTCCAGAGAAGTAATGATGATTATATTGAGGCCATTGAACTTCTTAGGACTACTTATGGTCAGAAAAAGTTAATTATGAGGGCTCGTCTCAATACGGTGTTCGATATGGAGTCTCCTAAAGCGACTTCGAAGGATTTAGCTTCATTTCGAGCAAATTATGAAGCGCAACTGCGTGGAATCAAACAACTTGGAGGTAATGTGGAGGAATCTGGCTACGTATACGCCGAACTAATTCTTCGTAAGCTTCCTGCTTCAGTTCGTAGTAATATAAATAGGGCCGCTCGCTCCACTTATTGGACGCTTGAGGAGTTACGGGTAGCTCTAAATGATGAAATCGAACAGTTAAGGTCTACTGAATCACAAAGTACTTACCTAAAACCTCAGAATAACTATGGTAGTAAATTTAAAAGCGATAGTAGAAATTCATCAGCCAATTCTGTGGGTTCTGAAACTGGAGGAACACTTGGCTCTTTCAGCACGACAGCAAGTACACCATTCGATAGGAAACGCAGACCGGTTTCCTGTTATCTATGTAAGGCAGATCACCCTGCCCGATTGTGTGACCAGTATAAGACTCCAAATCTTAAATTAGCTCGAGTTAGAGAATTGCGTTTATGTACAAGATGTCTTAGACATAAACATTCAGAAGGTAAACCATGTCTCAGTGAGGAAGGTTGTCAAGTATGTAGGAAGGGTCACCATACCATTCTCCATTTGGATTCTAAACCAAATCCTAGTACAGTTGCAGCTATTACATCTGATACAGGCGATGTTTGTTTGGCAACTTCGGGTGGATCTACATTACTTCCTACTGCAATCTGTCCTATAAGATTCCTAAATGATGGGAAGGAAGATGATTACTCTGTTCGTACAATTCTCGATCAAGCTGCACAACGTACTTTTATACTCCGTCGAATTGTCAAGGCATTAGGATTGAAGACAATTAATAAGGTGTCATCTTCTATAGACGGTTTTAATAAGGAAGGACCAAGGAAGGTTTATGATGAAGTTCGTTTCCGAATTTCAACTTCGGATGGTTTAATTGAGACTTGGGCGTTAGTTGTAGATAAGTTGCCTCTTAGATTATCTTCCCCGGGTCGTACCAAGATGGTCTCTCAACTACAGCTGCGTGGATTTAAGTTAGCAGATCCTCGTACCGGAGATGATTTATCTGACATTGGGTTGTTGATAGGAGTCGACCAGTACTTTAACTTCGTTTATGGGGAATGTATTCAAGGTGGTATTTATCGGCTTCCTTCTAATCTTGGTGATGTCATTACTGGTACATTGCCTTTATGTGATTCCCAATCAAACTCAATTCAATCAAATGTTATTACGGCTCTCCTTATTGGTTGTGTCGAAGAGTCGGATAATCTTGATGATGCCCTCGAACGACTTTGGAGATTAGATACAATCGGTATCTCACCTGATGACACCAACCCTATTGATGAAGTTGTTATGAAGGAATTTGAAGAAAACACTAAGTATGTTGATGGAAGATATGTTGTTCGTCTACCTTGGAAACCGGATTTTCCAAGTCTACCATCCAATTACGGATTAACGATAAAGCGACTTCAGTCGACATTGACGAAGTTGTCAAAGAATCCTTTGTTATTGGAATGTTATAATAGTATTATTCTTCAACAGTTAGAACGTGGATTTATAGAACTAGCACCCCCCTATATTGCTACGGGTTCTAAAATACACTACCTAGCCCACCATGGAGTTGAAAAACAGTCGATAACAACTCCATTACGAATCGTATTCGATTGTTCGGCACGGGCTGGTCGCGGGTTACCGAGTCTCAACGATTGTTTGTATTCGGGACCGAGTTTAATCTCACAAGATCTCATTGAAATGCTACTGCGTTTTCGTCTGAACCTGTATTGCGCATTGGCGGATATCGAGAAGGCTTACTTACAGGTGATATTAGATGAAAACGATCGTGACGTCACACGCTTCATGTGGCCAGAGGATCCAACCAATCCTCACAGTCCTTGGGTCACATATCGATTTCGAGTAGTCCTTTTTGGTGCTACTTGTTCCCAATTCCTTCTCAATGCTACTGTGCGTCATCATGTCCGCAAACTAAACCCTCCATGCGCTCAACGTATTCTCAATGGTTTGTACGTAGACAATTTACAAGCTAATGATAATTCTGAGCATTGTTTAATTAATTTTTATAACGAAAGTCGCGGTATTTTAGCCGCTGGTGGGTTTCCTTTAAGGGAGTGGGTTACTAATTCACCAGAATTAGCTGAGTTGATAAAAGTAAACCATGACGGACCTAAAGTAACTCATAATGAACAAAAGGTTTTGGGATTATGTTGGAACATGTCTGATGACGTCATAGGATTCCAAGATAGGAACATGACATCATCAGTGGTTATTTTAACAAAACGTAAGGTTGTTAGTTTGGCATCAAGGGTTTTTGATCCATTGGGATTCATAAATCCAGTGACAATACGATCTCGTTTATTAATACGGGATATATGGGCTCTCGGTATTAAATGGGACGCCCCACTCCCAGACAACATTGTAAAAGAGTGGCATAACATTCTTTCTGATCTTATTTTGTGCTTTAGTTTTTGTCTGCCTAGGCAATTATGTGTAACTCCTGAAGCATCTATACACGCTTTTTGTGATGCATCAGGAAAAGCTTTCGGTGCTGTTATTTATATTGTTTTAGATAATATTTCTAAACTTGTGATTTCCAAGTGTAAACTTGCTCCAATCAAGGGTGGTAAAACCACACCTTCATTACCGCAGCTAGAATTGACAGCTGCTGCTATTGGATCAAAACTTCTAAAGTTTGTAACAAACGTTTATAAAGTTGAAACTGATAATAGTAATAAATTATTTTTGTGGACTGATAGTAAAATAACATTGGCCTGGATTAATTCTGACAAAATACAAAAACCGTATATCCAACGCCGTGTTCTAGAAATAAGAGAAAACTTACCCAATGGTACATTTCTTTATGTACCAACAGACGACAATCCAGCTGATTGTTTATCTCGTGGTATTTCGGCCAAGAAATTTCTTAAATTTAATTTATGGATTTCTGGTCCAACCTGGCTCACATCTGATAATTGGCCAAATCAAAATGATATTTCTGTTGACCAAATGGAGCCAGGTGAACAGCCAATTGTATCTATTGCAACAATGTCTGTTAATGAGACTGTTATTTGTACTCCCCCTGTTATATGTCCAATCGATATTAAACGTTTTGGGAATTTCAATAAGTTGATAACTGTAACAGCTTTAGTATTTCGTTTTATTAGAAATTTAAAGTGTGCAATTGTTGATAAATCTCGTACTCGTACTATAGTTGATATTGTGCCAAGTAATGTGCATTTTAATATTTTTCCATTGTTACGAGTGAGTGAAGTGCGCGATGCTGAAATTTGGTTAGTCCAACAGGCACAGCGTGAATCTTATCCAGATGTTTGGGATTACTTGATTACTTCTAAAGGTCGTATGCCAACTATTGTGCGCCAATTACGTCTTACTATGATGGATGGTGTGATACGTAGTGTGGGAAGAATCGACAATGCCAATCTGCCATGGGAAACTAAATACCCCTTGTTTCTACCATCCCACCATTGGTTAACACATTTAATCATTAAGTACACGCATGAACATTTAGTTAAGCACTCGGGTATTGCAGATACAGTAGTTTTCTTAAGACAGAGGTGGTGGATTCCAGCTATCCGTCAACGAGTTCGATCTCTGTGCAGACAGTGTACAACATGTCGTAAAATTCAAGGACCCCATTATCAAGTACCCCCTCCTCCCCCATTACCTAACATTCGAGTACAGGAATGTCATCCATTTAAGTGTAGTGGTGTAGATTACACCGGCAGTTTATTAGTGAAAGACAACGACGACAAATTCAAGGTGTATATAGCATTATTTACTTGTGCTGCGAGTCGTGCGGTCCATTTAGAAATAGTGCGTGATAATAGTACTGATGCTTTCCTACTGGCTCTGCGACGATTTGTTGGGCGGCGAGGGTGTCCCTCGAGATTGTTGAGTGATAATTCGTCGACATTCACCTCAGCAGATGGTTGTTTAAGGCAGGCCAAAGAAGACCCTAGTGTCAGTAAGTTCTTATTGTCACATCGAATTGCATGGGATTTTATCCCCCCAGCAGCACCATGGTTTGGCGGGATATGGGAACGCCTGGTGCGAATGATGAAGACTAGTTTGAAGAAGGTGTTAGGTTGCGCGTTAATATCTCTAGAAGAGTTGCAAACGCTTATTGTTGAAGTTGAGTGTATAATGAATGACAGACCTCTTACCTATGTTTCGGGAGATAATAATGATCCACAGCCACTAACTCCATCAATGTTAATATCAGGTCACCGCATTAATACATTGTATAATCCCAATAGCCTCGATAGTGATGTGTGGCGTGATCCCGATTATTGTCCAACTGTATCTAGAGATAGTCTAACTCGTGGTCATCTTCGTTTGCTAAAGTTATTGAGTGATCTGTGGACCCGGTGGTCCAAGGAATATTTAACAACATTACGGGAGCACCATCGTTGGAATTCTCGTGACCCTAGTAATGTTGTGAGTGTTGGAGACGTAGTTCTCATCCATGATAATGTCCTACCGCGTGGGCGTTGGAATCTAGGCAAGGTGATAGACTTACATCCGGGTAATGACGGGTGGGTTCGATTCGTAACCTTACGTACTGCTACGGGAATATACAAGAGATCAATTAAGAAACTCTATCCAATAGAATTAGCGTCTCCCGCCTCCGACGATCCTATTGGTAACAACCCTATGGTTTCTGCACGCCCCCAAGCGGTGGTTAAGTTCGACAATCCTTCAGAACGCCAGCCCTCACAGCGTAAGGCGGCTCAATCGGCTAGAGAGAGAGTTTCATCTTATTATGACGATATTAGTGAGTCTTCAAAGTCTGAGTGCAGTTCTGGAAGTGAAAGTTTTTAGTAACAAATGACGGATTTGTAGTTAGTTAATATGTATTGTTCAGTAATTGTTATTTACGAAAGATGTTTGTAATAATTTTAGTGTATATTATTTGTAACTGTACCCAATTGATTATTTTTGGGCGGGAGAATGTAATAAAGTTATTACAGTAGATTTATACTATTTTATACTGTATACTTCCCTTGGTGAAGGTTTACTACCGGTACAGTGCTGATAGATGATTATTGTTTGAGAGACAAGCCAGCAAGCAGATTATTATATTTTTAGTATTGTCTGACAGCTGACCCTTTTTCTTGTTGCTTTAGCTGACTGCCGGATGCAGTCAGCATTATGTTCGACTGAAGGCTGACTGTTGGATACAGTCAGCACTTATATATTTGGTGTGCGTATATTCCGCACATGTGTCTCCTTGGAGGACACCCCATAACACTTCAAATGGTTCTGTGTCACCATCAACAGTAGACACAAATGTTGTCGAACCATCGTATACTGATCTGATTGCTGCAATAATTTCATCAGGAATCCCATATAATGAAAGTATGCTGAACATACGTGAGCGAGAGACTGAATCAAAGGCCTTGAAGAAGTCAACAAAGATAACAGCCAGATGCCTGTCTTTCTTTTTTGATAACTCTTCAAATATCCTTCTAAGTGCCAAAATGGGCTCCATGGTCCCACGACCTTTACGGAACCCATTCTGATTTCCACGGAGCAGTCTCTCAATAAGATCCCTGATGCGATTTAATAGAATTCTATTGTATAGCTTTGCAGCAATCGAGATCAATGAGATTCCCCGAAAAGAACCATAGAGTGTTAGGTTGCCCTTCTTGGGAACTGGCACCAACTTATTTGTTTTCATTTCTTGTGGGACTATTGTTGTTCGGTACATGTCTACTATGATGGGATAGATGAGCTTTAAACACTCAGGTATTTTAAAGACCTCAGGGGGAACACCATCTACTCCACTGGCACGATTGGTCTTAATGCTCTTTGCAGCAGCCTTCACTTCTGCAAAGGAGATATCGCCAATGGGAATATCTGGGAGTACAGACTCAGACACTTTTACTTCTATAAAGTTATCATGCAATACCCTGTCATTATTGAGGAGCTTTTCAATGTGGGCTTTTCAACCATTGAGGCGATCGGCTGGTGATTCAGCCTTAACCTTGGTGGTTGGTTGGCTTTTCCGCCCAGTAAGCAGATTGATCGATTTCCATGCCTGGGATGATTGCCTGCTGTCGTCAGCATCATTGATGGCATCAACCTGTTGGTTTATTAGCTCCTGTAGATTAGCAGAGTACTGCCTGTTCAGGGACCTAGATGCAGCCTTAACTGCATTCTTGGCCGCTGTAGTCTGTTTGAGTCGGGACTCTTTCTCCGCCTTATGAAAGTCATTTCGGCACTTCTGAATTTTGTTGTTAGTCCAGGGGGCCCTTTTCCTGTTTCGAGGGTATACAGGAACTGTTTCTGCAGCTGCTAACTTAACTTCTACTATCCTACTAAGGACCTACTCCTTGCTGTAGGTCTACCTACACCTACTAAGGACCTACTCCTTGCTGTAGGTCTACCTACCCTACTATCCTACTAAGGACCTACTCCTTGCTGTAGGTCTACCTACACCTACTAAGGACCTAAACCTTGCTGTAGGTGTACCTACACCTACTAAGGACCTACTCCTTGCTGTAGGTCTACCTACCCTACTATCCTACTAAGGACCTACTCCTTGCTGTAGGTCTACCTACACCTACTAAGGACCTATTCCTTGCTGTAGGTCTACCTACACCTACTAAGGACCTAAACCTTGCTGTAGGACTTGTACGTGTAGAACCAGTACGGCTTGGCTAAGGGTCGGTCCAGTCGGCAGACTCTGTCGCGTATCCATACCACCCCTCTCGAACCCCGAAGGGATCGGTCATCGAGAACCAGTACGGCTTGGCTAAGGGTAGGTCCAGTCGGTCGACCCTGTTGCGTGTCCGTACCACCCCTCCCGAACCCCGAAGGGATCGATCATCGAGAACCAGTACGGCTTGGCTAAGGGTCGGTCCAGTCGGTAGACTCTGTCGCGTATCCATACCACCCCTCTCGAACCCCGAAGGGATCGGTCATCGAGAACCAGTTCGGCTTGGCTTGGAGTCTGTCATGTCGTTGGACCCGTTCGCGTGTCCGCCCCACCCCTCCCGATCCCCAAAGGGATCGATCATCGAGAACCAGTACGGCTTGGCTAGGGGTCCGTCGGTTCATCGCAGAGACCCAACCACCTAGGCTTTCCGAGTCCTTATTCAGGCTCGTAGTTATTTCGGCAGCCGAGAAACTGCTCCAAACAGTCGGTAGGCCAGTAGAGTCCAGTCCTTTGTCTTTCGACCCCGTCGCGTGTCCATCCCACCCCTCACGAACCCCGAAGGGAACGATCATCGAGAACCAGTACGGCTTGGCTACGGGGTCTGTCGTCATTTCCCGTCGCAAATCCCTGACACAAGCATCAGACTTTCCGATGACCTTTTCAGGCTCGTAATAACTGCTGTTGGCCAGAGACCGCTAAGGGCAGTCTTTGTCCTTTAGACCTAGCGAGTTACCAAATCCACCTCTACAGGCAGCAGGAAGTTGGCTAGGCCTAATAGTAGTCAGGTAAACCTGAATACTGCTTAACTTTTCCTTCCCCCCCCCCCCCTGGCCCTTATATACATGAAATGAGTCCCGTACCCTGTAAGTCGCCCCAATATTCGCCCATAAATCGCCCCCAGTTCATAGAGTGTGCCCAAAACCCATGGTCCCGCACACAGTAGTGATATCGGAATAATCATTTTAAATAAATACAAAAAATATTCAACTCGCGTTATGAAAAGTTGAAATACCGCGAACAGTCCCCCCCCCCCCCCCCCCAATGACCTTCGTGAGGTCTATCGGTAGATTGAGTTTGCGTAGGTCATTCCCATATAAAAAACCCAAAATTTTAATATTGCATAGTCTTGATTAATTTGGCCTAGAGTTCATATATATATATATATAAAAAAATAAATGTCCAATATAAATGTTCCTGGAATATCCTGGTCCTCTATTTCTTTCTCTGATACGCCTTTCTCCTCTTCGCCCGTCGACTCTCGTCGATCGCTAGAGCTGGTAGGGGAGCATCGATATCCATCGTGAGCAACGTTTCGGCTTGTCTCCTGGTGGCTCTTCCTTTCGATGGCAGCGGGATCATGTCGGTTCGTCTTTCCAACTCGGTGTTGCGCGCCTCTAGGAACCACTTTCCGTCACCAAACTCCTCCTTATACGAATATAAGCGTCGAAGGACTTCAAATGGGCCGAATAATCCGGCGCTCAGCAACAGATCCACGTAGTGGAAAGGTAACGTCGCTGTCGTGTGGAGGCGTTCCGGGAAGGAAAAGTACCCGAATGCCATTTCCTGAGCGATATTCCGAGCGTTTCTCCGCAATTTGGTCCTTATATGGCTGTTTGCGTAGGTTTCGAACATGACCATATTTCCCATAGTGGTAACGTCTTTTGTAGGACATTTTATATAGCAGCGGGGGCTAGCGGAATGTCCATGGAAACCTCAAGTTGTGCAGAGGTTATAAAGGATTGGATAAACCGAGACATCATGTCCCGATGTCGCGCAGTATGGGCAATACAGTATCCCGAGGAGCTCTAGGCACGAATCGGTAACCCGATTTCGTCTACCGCGTGGGCACTGCTCCGAACCGCAGTTTGCGCATATCTCCAACTGCATCTCTCGACCGGGGAATATCGGAATCGGGACGCCGACGTAATACTCGAGTCGTCGGTCGCTCTTTTGAATATTCGCGATGGCTGGTATCCCGCGAAAGGCTGGGCTTTGGCGTAGTAGGTTCTCGCTCTGATAACCTTCTTTATGTCCTGCCGGTCTCATCTCGGACGACCGTTTCTGGCGGTGGATCCATTTGGTCTGCTCGGCGTACCATCGGGTAAGTCGCATAGGATCCTGTGGAACGGAGGGGGTAGTTGTCACCGCTGGTCGGTGAAGAGGTGCCGGGGTTTTCGACGGAGGGATTCCGAGGAGATCTTCGGGAGTCGGCGCAGCGCTGGGACCCTTCTCGACCAGTATCACTGAGCGGGTCCGTTGATTGCTGGTACTCGGAATCTCCGAAGACCAGTCTTCGCTGCCCGGGAAAGGACATGGGGATAACCTTTGGCATATATCGCCGAAGTCGCTCAACGCGGAGGTTGTGATTAACTCCCTCGCAGGGCTACCGGAGCCGCGTGGGATGGAAGCACCTGCTTCCGTCGCAGGTTCGGCCGAGGCAACCCGTTTGGCGGCCGGTTCGTATGCAGCTTCCGGCTCGAGTGGTCGCTTTGGGGTAGACAGTAGAACGCCCTCATGTAGCCATAGTTCTTCCCCTTCCGAAGAAATCAGAGGCTCCTCCGCGCCGAGAAGATCGGTAATCGTGGGGATGTCGTAAGGTCCGTTCTCGTCCCAGGAATCGATAACGGTGAGTGTTTTCGTCTCTCCCGGTGTAATGTTCTCGACCGCTTTGAATGCGTTGTTTATAACCTCGTTCCAGTCGTAGTCGACAAAGGAAAGAGGAACCGCCGTAATGAGGATATCGGGAGTTTTACATATAAACTTAGCAACGGTGTAGGACTCCATAACGACGTAGATGTAGTTCCGTCGATCGAGATTTTCCCACCTTTGGTGTATCATCCACCTCCTGTCAACATCCTTCCATTGACCCTCTCGCTCGCTCTTTATTTCCAATCCCGGGTATCCACCATATATCTTATTATAGTCCTGGAATTTCTGAGGTTTAAAGTTGATGCCGCCGTTTAGCACAGCGAGGTAGCCGATCCCGGATTTCGTCTGTCTCACCTCCTGGAATCCTCGCATGAATTCGGCGGATCGTAACCAGGGTAGAAGTGTCTGGGTGTCGATGCAATGACTAATGGCATTGAGATCTCCTTTGCGGTCTCTTCCTAAAGGATCGTTCGCGTAGTCATTCCGGACGTCCGCTTTTATATCCGACCCGATTTTAATGACATCGAAGTCGAAGAGGATCTTTTGGATTTCCGGAGGTGGCTTCCTGTCTGGGTGTCGGGAATATTCGACACACCAATACCAAACCGTCCAGGGTTCCGAGGACGACGACCAAGGATCGACCGTATTCTTTCGCCCCGTACTTCTCCTGGTAGTCGTCGCGATTCTGGATGATCGATATACGTTCCTCTCGTAGCGTCGCCGTACACTCCGCTAGGTTTCCCCAGTGGGCGAGGTAAGTACTCTTGTCGTCGACGAAACTTTGACATCGCGCCAATGTCATCGCTTTCGAGGTGGGCGTCGCGTTTCCCTCGTTGTCGTATATTAAACATCGGGATCTGTAGATGCTTTGCCGAAACGTATCCCAGTACGACAACTCGTCCTCTACGGTAGCCTTTGCGTTCCAAGTTCTTTTCAGTCTCGTACTAGCATCGGCCAACCGGAGGGTTCATAGATTCCGGGAATCCGGTCCCTCTTGCCCGCAGAATTTGATGTATCGCACATTCTCATTTATTACGGTGTTCCAATCTGTATCAAAGTTAGGGGATCCGGGTTGAGGATCCCCAAACAGTTCTTATAAACAATACACACTCCGACCCTCTTACCCCAGAGTGTGGTACCCCACAAGGTGTTATCTTAAGTGCTACTCTATTTTTATTGTATATAAATGACTTACCGAACTGCACAAATTTACATACTACTCTTTTTGCCGATGATACTAACATTTGATGCATGCAGGAAGTTCTTTCTTGGGTCACCGTTCTTTCATTAATGTGTTATATTGTTATAAATTTAATTGTGGTGCATCGCGAAGGCTCAAATTTCAACCCCCTTGGGATCCATCAAGATATCGATGAAATTTAGATAAATTTTTTTTGCCTTAATTTTTTACCATTTGGCAACTTTTGCGCACCGGTAGAACAATGAAATCGAAAAAAAGTAAAAAACGCACCGTCCCAAAGTACACTACAAGATCCGTCACATCAATGAACTATTACATACCACGTACAAGACTGGTTCTAACACAAAGATCACTCAAATATCACGGTACTTTGATATGGAATTCACTTCCCCTGAAAATAAAAGAAAGTAAAACTAAGAAAGCACTTACCCAAAATCTTAAAAAGTCATTGCTAAACGATCTAACTTAAAATAAAATAAAACTTATAATAAATAAGTCCTAGAGTAGTATTACGCCCGATAATCTATTAAACTCATTAAACAAATTTGTATCTATTTATATATCGTATATAACATCGCATTAACTGGATATTTCAAATTTTTTTTAAATCTAAAAATGTAATTTAAATTTAGTAAAATCAGCAGGTTGTACGAATTAAATTGATTGATATGTAATATTTACAACAAAACGCTCGCCACGGCAACAGGGAACTATACTATCTTTGCTACTGTTTTCTGTTTCTCATAAATACTACAATACTGTAAACATTTATTGGAACTCCAAACCCTAACACCGATCCATATAATCTAAATAACAATAAAACCCCAATTACGCACTGTACCTAAACTGGTGATGGGTTTATAATACTGAGAGAGTGTATTATGTAATAACGAAACTAATAAATGAACCATTACGGGTTCCTTTGATTGAATATTAGTGCCAATACCGGTAGTTGAGCCCACATTTAGATAGGATTGAGGAATTTGACCTTAGACCCCCAGATTATCACAACTAGCTATCCAATCCATCGAAGTATTATTTTTCCATTGATAACCAAAGTAAGAACATTTGAGATACAACATTATATTCCTTTCGTTTGATGTTTAAGGGAGGGGGTTACCTTATTTTGGTCGAAAATATGTCGAAATTTTTTTTATGGTCTATTATAATGTACAATTGAATGGTGTTTCCAAATCTGAAAACCGCTATTTAATAGCTCTTTTAGTTTTCAAGTTAGGGAATCCTATTGAAATTACTATACTATGTATAATGAAAGGCCGATTATCTCCAAATATTTATTTCATGAAATTGTCAACTTCAAAACCCTACTACTTCTACAATTTTTGAGTAATTAGTCTGAAACTTTCTGTGGGTGTCTAGATAGCCACCCTGCATAAAAGTGTCAGACAACTTTTCGAAATTTTTTAATTATTTTAACAAAATTTCGCCTGATAGTTATGTTGCCCCACCTTTGATCTATCATATAAAAAACCTTTCATGTGATTAGGTTCAAAACTGTAAAAGCCTTAGGGTTTTAAGCGCAACCAAGTTTTTTTTATTGTTAACTAGTATTAACTAATATTAAATAGCGAAAAAAAAAATTTCTGACCTGTCATGTAGAATAGCATCTTAGGCACCTATATGAAAATTTTAGCCAAAACCAAACAATTTTGAAACGATGAGAGTGATAAATCGAAGAGTTGTCCGAAAATGGTGTACCCCCCCCCCCCCCCCCCCCCCCCCCTTAAAAACTAACTGGCCTTGAAGATGCGGATAATCTTGCGAAAATCATGGGAGTTAGATAAGGCTTATTAGCTAATTAGTTAAGGCATGGCATTCTTAATGCAAGCTGCATTGTGGCTGATTATAGTAGAAGTAGTAACTAACCTTTAAAATTATTATTTATGTTACTCACCATTTACTTTCATCTCAACATGAAATACTTCATCATCTAACCATTTTCTTTCTGCTCCATTAAGATAGGCCCAAGAGCAAGATCGATGCCACCAAGGTCCACGCAATTCAGCACAATTATTATCTACGCTCTCATCATTATCTGTTTCTTCAGTAGAGAATGGTACTCCATTATGATAACCATCTGGAAACTTGTTATTATCTGAAAAAGTTAGCGCGTCTGGAGCTGTAGATGTGACATCATAACCAGAAACAATCATCGCATAGTTTTGATCAATCGAACCCAGTTGAAATGAAGAATATTTTGCATATTTTTTTGTATTAGTTTCAATCGTGCAATACTCGATGCGCAACTTCGCCCCTCCTCTAGTAAGGCGATATATATTTTCCAGCCCCAACCAAAACTCAGAGTTCAAATCGCCAAATCCATTTCTATAGCTTTCCCAGTTACGTTGGAAATCTAGGCCTCCATTCAAGGACCTCTGTATTACTATCCACGAATCCCCAGGTGTGGTGATTGTGTCGTGAAGTTGAAGACCGTCAAGGCCGTTTAAAGTGGATTCAGTAATCGCATCTTCGGAGTAATCGTGCAAACATGAATCTAAATAATAAAAAATAGATAAACATTAAAAGTTGGAAGAAATAATTATACACATATACTACACTAAACACATACTACAACACTACATATATACTACACATATACTACACTAAACACATACTACACTACACATATACTACACTACACATATACTACACTACATATATACTACATATACTACACATATAATACACTACACATATACTACACTACACATATACTACACTACACATATACTACACTACACATATACTACACTACACATATACTACACTACATATATACTACATATACTACACATACACTACACTACACATATACTACACTACACATATACTACACATACACATACTACACTACACATATACTACACTACACATATACTACAATACACATATACTACACTACATATATACTACACTACAAATATACTACACTACACATATACTACACTACCCATATACTACAATACACATATACTACACTACACATATACTACACTACACATATACTACACTACACTACACATATACTGCACTACACATATACTACACTAAACACATACTACAACACTACATATATACTACACATATACTACACTACACATATACTACACTACATATATACTACATATACTACACATATACTACACTACACATATACTACACTACACATATATTACACTACACATATACTACACTACACATATACTACACTACACATATACTACACTACACATATACTACACTACATATATACTACATATACTACACATATACTACACTACACATATACTACACTACACATATACTACACATACACATATACTACACTACACATATACTACACTACACATATACTACAATACACATATACTGCACTACATATATACTACACTACACATATACTACACTACACATATACTACACTACCCATATACTACAATACACATATACTAAACTACACATATACTACACTACACATATACTACACTACACATATCCTACACTACACATATACTACACTACACAAATACTACACTACACATATAATACACTACACATATACTATACTACACATATACTACACTACACATATACTACACTACACATATACTACACTACACATATACTACACTACACATACACTACACAACACATATACTACACTACACTTATACTACAATACACATATACTATACTACATATTTACTACACTACACATATTCTACACTACACATATACTACACTACACATATACTACAATACACATATTCTGCACTACACATATACTACACTACACATATACTACACTACACATATACTACACTACACATATACTACAATACACATATACTACACTACACATATACTACACACATATTCAACAATACACATATACTACCCTATGCATATACTACACACATATAATACACTACACATATACTACACTACACATATACTACACATATATACTACACTATGTGACGGGATCCGAGAATCCCGACCGGTTGTTTATTTACGCGTCCCCGCCGTGTGAGTGAAAAGAGTTGTAAGAGTTCTTCCGGTGTTGTTAATACGGTAATACAGTTCGATAATATAATATATATATAGAGAGAGATAGCATGAAATAAATAACACAGAATGGCAATATACTGATGACGGCGGTGACGGTAATAAAAGTCACCGTTCTGCCCTAAATGTACTGAGATGACTGAGTGAATAAATGAGGAACAGTAACTGGTAATATACTGCACTGGTTGGCCGTATTACATTACTCAGTGGATGCCTGCCCCCCATTGGCTAATAACCCAATTCTCGCCCTCCCATCTCTCTGGGAGTGCTTCCTCCCGCTACTGTCACTCTCTCCCTCCCGGAGGTGTAACCTCTGATCCCCGCTGTGTGTGTGTCCCTTTGGGGTTTGTCGCCCCGTTTATTGGGGTGATACGAGGTTGATTGGCAATCAACCTCGTACTCCCAATATTGCTTAAAGGCCCTGCTTGGCCAACTTTGTGTGTGGTGGTTAGCGGAATTGAATACGCTAACACTCCCCCCCATGCTATCTTCCCGGTGAGAAGATAGCATCCACCTCTAGTGCGCTACAATTCTGCTGGATCCCGATCTACTATCGGGTGTGGGGTGGAATTATTTTCTTCGGAGCCGGCTTTCCAGGCCGCTCCCTATGGGTATGATATCGCTATCCCGTCTTTCTGGCGTCCCGTGTTGGGCCGATCGTGACTTTCTCTCACACGATTTTTGTTTCCCCAACACTCTCACCACTCTAACTCCGCTCTATCCCTTACTCCAACTTCTCAACCGCTCCAACTCTTACTCCCCCCCCCCCCCCCCCCCACACTCGAATTGCACTCCTCTCACTGTCCCTCATCCTGTCAAAAAAAACTTCCTCTCCATTCTCGCTTTCGTCCCTTACACACTTATCGGGCCCCACACATGTTAGTGGGAGCCGTCTAAGTCCCGTCCTGTCGCCCTAGTCAATTAATCCCCAGTCCCAGTAGCTAATTGGAAAAGGTTGTGCTTGAATACGGTACATACTTTATAATATATATGTGTGAGTTACTTATATAATTATTATAAGGCTATTATTATCATATATTATATTATATGCTCGTCTACATAACGCGCCTCATTCTCTCTTGGCCTTTCTCGCCTGGCGACTTCTTCCAGTCGCTTCTCCCCAAATCTATCCGCTTCCAACTTCTCGCACGTGATATGTGTATCCACCTCCCTGTCTACTAGATGCCGGCTGTTGTATTACGCCGACTCGCCCTCCAGCCCCGGGTGGTCTACCAGACCTTCGAAGGCCACCTTGAAGGCTCTTCTGTAGTTCGGAGGTGATCCTGATATTCTTAATTTTATTTTGTTTTGTGCTATTGCCCTATCTACCTTTCTGGCCACTACTTCTACGGTATTTTGTGCTCTCTAATCTCTTACTGCTAACTCTACTATCCCTACTAGCTCTATTTTTTACTAACTCTTACTATATACTATATCTTATACATATCCCCCAAACACTAATTCTTGCTACTAACGGTACTATACGTACCCTCTTACTGACTCCTCTTACTCACTCTCACTAACTGGTACTACATACCCTCTTACTACTAACTCTCCAACTAACTCTTACTAACCGGTACTACGTACCCTCTTACTACTAACTCTCCAACTAACTCTAACTAACAGTACTACGTACGTACCCTCTTACTAACTAACTTCTCTAACTAACGGTACTATGTACCCTCTTACTAACTAACTAACCTCTCTAACTAACGGTACTACGTACCCTCTTACTAACTAACTAACCTCTCTAACTAACGGTACTATGTACCCTCCTACTAACTTCTAACTCCATTAACTGACGGTACTACGTACGCTCTTACTAACTAACTAACCTCTCTAACTAACGGTACTACATACCCTCCTACTAACTTCTAACTCCACTAACTGACGGTACTATGTACCCTCCTACTACTTAACTAACTATCTAACTGACGGTACTATGTACCCTCTTACTACTTAACTAACTATCTAACTAACTTCTGTCTGCATGCTTACTGCGTACCTATTATGTTCTATTACTTTTTATTTTATTTTTATTTTTTATTTTATGTGTGGGAAGGGCGTCTCACCCTCAATCCGACCCCCCTCAGTCCAACTTTTGGATGACTAAACTCTACTCGACTAAGGTGCGCCCTCTAGCAGGCAGCACTTTCCTACAGCTCTCCTGTAGGTCTTTCTATCTTTCACTCCTATCTTGCCACCTATCCACACTTCTACCGATCGGACTCTTCCATCCTCATCGGAGTAAGTGCCCACAACTCTCGCCAACCGCCACTGCTTGTTGATGATGGTATCGTCCGTGACGATCACCAGATCACCCTCCTTTAACTCCCTGTTTGTATTTCTCCACTTGCTTCTCCTATGAAGCGTGGGTAGATATTCCTCGACCCACCTCCTCCAATACCTAAGGCTTATCGCCTTAGCGACTTTCCAACTCTGGCGGGAGTGTATATCGTCTGGGTCTACACCCCGCATGTCGATGGTCGCTGGCCTTTCCATTAGAAAATGACTGGGCGTCAGCACATCTAATGACTCAGGGTCATCATTTTCTGGATATAGTGGTCTGCTATTAATGATAACCCACACTTTGCTAGTACTGTCCTTAGTACGTCCTCTGTTACCATGTGGGTGTTCATCAACTTCGTCATCAGACGCTTTGAACTACCCACGAGTTTCTCGATGCATCCTAGAGTATGCGGAGCATACGGCGTCCTCCTCTCCCACTTCACCTGTCGTCTTCTCATTGCTGCCCTGACTTCCTCCCCCTCCAGGATATCCAAGGCCTCTGCGGTTGCATCTTGGGCGAGTTCTATCCCTACCGCCCACGTGTTGTTACCTACGAAGATAATGCGGTAGCGTTTCTCTGTGTGTCGCATCACCTTAAACTTTATCGGCCCGAACATGTCCATACCGCAGTGCGTGAATGGCGGGTCGTGCTGTCTCACCCTACTGGCCGGTAGTGGTCTCCGGTGGGTATGTGTAATTCCGGTGTGTCGAGTCCGATTAATTGGGTGATTCGGTTCACATCCAACGGTGGACATCGTAGGTCTACATCTTCCCGGTCTAGCTGTATGAGGGGTGCGTATTCAGCTGATTGTCGGAACCGCACTCGGAGATCGGTGTGTACCAGGGCATTCTTGATCGTCAGTTTGACCGTCTCGTAACCCTTCATAACTCCTTACATCTTGAGTTGCACCTCCCCGGACTCTACTTCTCTATGGTCGGTGATAGTTTGTATGGGTCGTTTGCAAGGTTCGTAGTCTAGGCCTAATTGTTCGAGGAAATCCCGGTTGATGATGGTTCCGTCCGACCCGTTGTCAAGGAACGCGAGCGTTACTGGAATCACTTTGGCGAAGACCATGTAACGGCGGTTTATAAGGTTGATCGTAGCCGAGATATTTGTCACATGTGATACATCAGTGGCGGTTTTAAACGGATTGGTTTCCCTCCGTTGAATCGTCCGGGTACCCTTAGAGAATTTATTCATTTCTCCTCTCCTTTTGGATTTGATCCGGAACGGTAGGGTGGAAAAGTCGAAGTTCGCAGGGATGTGGAGGAGTGTGTGATGACGCAGGTTATTACAGACCGCGCAGCATGATCTTTGGTCGCAATCCCGAACATAGTGACCTGTTCCGAGACACCGGAAGCATCCTCGGTGTTTCATTATCGCCTCGAAGCATTGAACGAGTTCGGCGAACTGGAACTTTCTGCAGAATTCCACCTTGTGTTTCTCTCCACAGAAAAAACATAGAAGGGAGGTTGTGGTGCCTACCCTTTTGGGTGCCCAATTCACTAGATAACACGCCCATTCCTCGGCTGATGTCGGTTCCTCGTAGTCCTCATCGTCGGAAACCTCGGCCATAGTGATGGCCATCGTACTCACCGGAGGGGGACGAAATCTCGGTTTCGGAGTGGGTGCCCTGCTCCTGGAGTTGTTCTCTACCCCGTCTAACTCAGAGAGACTTTGTTTGGAGAACATCGAGTCATTCATGGCTTCGGAGATATCATCTAGGAATGCCGACATTTCGAGGAAACTGGGATCTCGATCTGGGTGTCTGCGTCGGAGATCTACGCATTTATACGCCCATTTGCTTTGCAGCCATCCGGGGAACTTTCGGGCAATCTGTCGGAGGTTTAGAATTTTGTTTAGTTGTTCCTCCTTATTAAAAGGTTTTAGAGTGTAGTAGGCATCTTTCATGGAATCCGAGAACTCTTGGATATTCTGTGGGTCCCCTAGGGACCCAGCGTCCTGTATCAGTTTCTCGAGAGTCTTATTATTTATTGTTCCGATGTTTACGTATCTCTTGTCTAGAGTTTTCCATGCGTCGTAGTACGCCTCGTGAGATCCTCCTTCAAAACATTTAATGATTCGACATGGTTTGTCCCCCAGGTATTGGGATAAATATACCAGTTTTTGTGCGTCGGTTATATCCGTTGACCCGATCTGAGTGAAGAACCGTTTCTTGAATCCGAGGTAATCGACGGGGTCTCCCTCAAAGGTGCGGATCTCCATCTTGGGCATAGCCAGGCAGTTTTCCAATGCTCGGATGATGCCGACGTCATCTGAACTGGAATGACTAGGATAATTATAGTTATTAACACTCTCTCCCATGCAAGATGGATCGATGAGAGGTGGAGTTTTAATGATGACGCAGTTACGGATTTTCGGTGTGGATGTGAATGGATTGTTGGATCGAGGGGTGGTATCCCATTCCGAGTCCTTTTCAGGCTCGTACTGGGGAACGCTCGGTGCTGTGGGATTGGATGGGAAATAAGGTTCCTCATTCTTAAGCGTAACCGGGGGGGGGGGGGGGGGATGGAATACCGGTGCTTGAGCCAATAACGTGGACAGTATGTTAGGCGGGAATTCGGATTTCGGGGGTTTCGCAGTTGGTGGTGTAAATGACTTTTCCAATTCCGGGACCGGGATTGGTTCATAGTCCTGTTCTATACCCTTTTCCCAGTCCTCATATAGTTGGAGGTCCCGTTCTATGAGTGCGGCCTCGTAGTCTGCGAGTTTAGCAATGTCCGCATTCTTTTTGTGAACAAGAATCGCTTGGGCCTCGGCACTTCGTTTACGCATTTCGGCCTCTTGTTTTTGTGTCTCGGCCTGTTGGTCGGCCTCTACTTTACGCATTTCAGCCTCTTGTTTTTGTCATTCGGCCTCTTGTTTTCGTGTCTCGGCCTGTTGCTCGGCCTCCTGTTTATGTCTCTCCTCAGCTAATACATCCTGTTCAATCTGTAGTTGGACATATTCGTCTTCCATTCGGGCTTTAAGGACTAGTGCCCTCTGTTCTCGTAGCTTATCTCGTAGTGGTTGACCCCCTTGAGAACTGCGCGCTGAACCAGATATCTCGTTCGTAGCGCTGGAGTGCTGGTGCCTCGAGGACCCAGTTCTTTTTCGCTGAACCACGGTCCTGGTTCCGGAGGTCCGTACCGATTCTGCATCCGCCCTTTCAGTTTGCTTATAATACTGTTCTTCGTAGCCTCTTACGAGGCTGAGGGTCCTCCGATGTTGTTTGCGGAACTCGTCCAAATGTGCGACGTGTTCTTCGAGTCTGGGGTAGTTTCCCAGATTGGTGGCGGGAATGAGTACATGATATGCCTGTATCATCCTCTCATATCGTTGTAAGATACTTCGGATATTCTGTAATTGAGTCTGTATATTGCTGAGTGGGGTCTTGGCTCCTTTTAGTTGTTTCTCGATGCGATGATATGCTCGAGTCACCCCGCCTTTGAGAGCTCCCAGTCGACGAGCCATGTTCTTCACATTCGGTACCTCGTCGGCTTCCGAGTCTGTGTGGGGGTCCATTTCATCAGTATCGGAGATGTTGTTCGTCGTCATTCTAGCGCCTCGTTGATCGCCAGATATGCGATATTGTAAAATAGTTCTTCGTAGGTCTCGTATTCGGCTTGGACTACCCGAACGGTAATCCTGAATCGTCCGACGTTCGTTCCTTGTACTTCAACTTCGACGTGCCAGATTCCTGGCTCAACTTGGATTATATAAATAGGTGTGATCGATACTTCCATTCCCTGTTAACGACTCTCTGTATATGATCTGCCGACTACGAGTTTTTAGTTCGAGTTTGTAGATTGATTGAACCACGGCTTTGTCTTAAATCAAATACCAGAGTTTCCTCGTAGTTTCCTTTAACATGGATTTATTGGTTTATTATTTTGGTTAGTGTACGTTAGTTGGCCAATTCCTTGTACTTCAACTCTTCGATGTGCCAAATTCCTGGCTCAACTTGAATTAAATCAATAGGTGTGATCGATACTTCCATTCCCTGTTAACGACTCTCTGTATATGATCTGCCGACTACGAGTTTTTAGTTCGAGTTTGTAGATTGATTGAACCACGGCTTTGTCTTAAATCAAATTAAACCAAATTCCCCAGTTGAAGTTGGCCGCGTCTTATTCTCAATTTTGCTGCTGTTATTCCCGACACCATGGGGGAAAACGCCGATGCTGGAGGCGGAACTTTTTGACCACGGAATTCCGTCCAGTCACCGGAAATTGGTAGTGGAGAAGGAATACTTTCTTAAATGCAAGATTGCGGTTGAGAAAAGTTTCATTGGTTGGATATAATCTTTAATGTAACTTCCCTACGGTTGAATCTTGATTGAGAATAAGTTGGGCTTCCCCAAACCAATATACACCAAATATTCACAATAATATAACACGACAATATAAATCCCTACAGTACATTATTTAATTACCCACTGTTCGCTATAGATTTTAACCTAACTAATGTTCCCCAATTTTCCCTCGGTCCTAGTCTCGGTACCGTAGTGTCGGTGTCGGTCGACCCTGTTGCGTGTCCGTCCCACCCTTCCCGAACCCCGAAGGGATCGGTCATCAGGAAAGCAGTACAGCTTGGCTAAGGGTCGGTCAAGTCGGTAGAACCGGTTGCGTGTCCGTCCCACCCTTCCCGAACCCCAAAGGGATTGGTCATCAGGAAAGCGGTACGGCTTGGCTAGGGGTCTGTCAAGTCGGTGGACCCGTTTGCATGTCCGTCCCACCCTTCCCGAACCCCGAAGGGATCGGTCATCAGGAAAGCGGTACGGCTTGGCTAGGGGTCCGTCGGTTCATCGCAGGGACCCAACCACCTAGGCTTTCCGAGTCCTTATTCAGGCTCGTAGTCGCTTCGGTAGCCGAGAAGCTGCTCTGAACAGTCGGTAGGCCAGTAGAGTCCAGTCCTTTGTCTTTTGACCCCATTGCGTGTCTGTCCCACCCTTCACGAACCCCGAGGGGATCGGTCATCAGGAAAGCGGTACGGCTTGGCAAGGGGTCTGTCAGCCCGTTGTGAGCCCCAACGGTTGGTAGTTTTCCGAGTCCTTATTCAGGCTCGTACTAACGCCGGTTGTTGAACCCACTCCAGGAAGGCAGTCCTTGTCGAACCCTTCCTCCGTTAGTCGGTCGACCCGTCGCAAGTCCCTGGCGTATGTTGGCAGGCTTTCCGAGTCCTTATTCAGGCTTGTACTAACTGCCAGCGACCAGGGACTGCTAAGAATCTGTCTGTCGGTTCCCGTCGCAAATCCCTGACACAAGCAGCAGACTTTCTGAGTCCTTATTCAGGCTCGTAATAACTGCTGTTGGCCAGGGACCGCTAAGGGCAGTCCTTGTCCTTTAGACCTAGCGAGTTACCAAATCCACCTCTACAGGCAGCAGGAAGTTGGCTAGGCCTAATAGTAATCAGGCAAACCTGAATACTGCTTAACTTTGCCTCCCACCCCTGGCCCTTAAATACATGAAATGAGTCCCGTACCCCGTAAGTTGCCCCAATATTCGCCCATAAATCGCCCCCAGTCCATAGAATGTGCCCAAATCCCATGTTCCCGCACCCAGTAGTGATATCGGAATATTCATTTAAAATAAATCCAAAAAATATTCAACTCACTTTAAGAAAAGTTGAAATACCGCGAACACGCAGAAAGAGTCACGACTCAAACAGACTACAGGAGCCAAGAATGCAGTTAAGGCTGCATCTAGGTCCCTGAACTGGCAGTACTCTGTTAATCTACAGGAGCTAATAAACCAACAGGTTGATGCCATCAATGATGCTGACGACAGCAAGTAATCATCAGGCAGTCAATCAACTTGCATACTGGGCTGAAAGGCCAACCAACCACCAAGGTTACGGCTGAATCACCAGCCGATCGCCTCAATGGTTGGAAGGCCCACTTTGAAAATCTCATCAATAATGACAGGGTATTGCCTGATAACTTTATAGAAGTAAAAGTGTCTGAGTCTGTACTCCCAGATATTCCCATTAAGTTAAGGCTGCTGCAAAGACCATTAAGACCAATCGTGCCAGTGAAGTAGATGGTGTTCCCCTGAGGTCTTCAAAATACCTGAGTGTTTAAAGCTCATCTATCCCATCATAGTAGACATGTATCGTTCAACAAGAGTCCGACAAGAAATGAAAACAAATAAGTTAGTGTCAGTTCCCAAGAAGGGCAACCTAACACTCTATGGTTCTTTTCGGGGAATCTCATTAATCTCGATTGCTGCAAAGCTATATAATAGAATTCTATTAAATCGCATCAGGGATCCCATTGAGAGACTGCTCCGTGGAAATCAGAATGGGTTCCGTAAAGGTCGTGGGACCATGGAGCCCATTTTGGCACTTAGAAGGATAATTGAAGAGTTACCGAAAAAGAAAGACAGGCATCTGGCTGTTATCTTTGTTGACTTCTTCAACCGTTGATTCAGTCTCTCGCTCACGTATATTCAGCATACTTTCATTATATGGGATTCCTGATGAAATTATTGCAGCAATCAGATCAGTATACGATGGTTCGACAACATTTGTGTAATTATGTGAGAATTATGTGAGAATTATTCGGAAACTTAAGGTCTGATTATTTAGAGCAGCAGTAGTTCCAGTACTCCTCTATGGGAGTCCATGCTGGGCTCTAACTGCTGAAGATACCAAATCTCTGGAGGGCACGTTCACAAGAATGCTATGCCGGGTTCATTGTGTCAAGTACAATGCACACATCTCCAACCAGACACTATATAACATTGGAGGTGTCTCGTTGGTTCCCCCAAGCTTGACACTAGAACAAAGTCGCCTCCGCTTTGCAGGACATTGTTTTCGCCGTGAAGACCAGCCAGTGCATAATCTTGTGATTTGGCAGCCTCATGGAGTGAATAAGCATGGTGGACAGCCCATGACATATTTGAAACGCATCTTAAAGGAAATTGGCCTTGAAGATGCGGATGATCTACCAAATGTCATGGGTGATAGGGAGTTGTGGCGGCACAATTTTGTCGATAAGCTGGCACAGCATTCTTAAAAATGCAGCTGCATTGCAGCATGCCGATCCTAGTAGTAGTTCTGTCGGGCTGCGCGCCACCTGCAGCCTCCTGTTGGCTGATGGTCCCGGTACTGTCGCTGCTGCCTTATGTCTATTATAGGAAGGGATCTTGGGGTCTTAGCCTCGAATGATAAGTTTATTTTACCGAAAATAACTTATCTTTTATTGGCGCAATTGTAGGACTAATCCCATCACATGCGTACTTTTTAACCGGGTAGTGTACAACTTTAGGAATCGCGTAATTTTTTCTTGAAATTAATATCTCATATCTCTCCAAACCACGTACGCGTTTCGACCTTACTGGGTCTCATCAGCGTGGTGTCGGATTCGAACCTGGGACCTCGAGATGGAAGCCGAGACTACAACCACTAGACCACATGTTCTTGAGATATGGAGTATTAATTTCAAAGCCAGCTGCCATTTTATTAGCCCCTGATTTTTTTATTATTGATAGTAACAATGTGTTGGCAAGCTGTATTTTTCGAGGTGTTTGTTATTATACATTTATTATAGGTAGGGATCTTGGGGTCTTAGCCTCGAATGATAAGTTTATTTTACCGAAAATAACTTATCTTTTATTGGCGCAATTGTAGGACTAATCCCATCACATGCGTACTTTTTAACCGGGTAGTGTACAAATTTAGGAATCGCGTAATTTTTTCTTGAAATTAATATCTCATATCTCTCCAAACCACGTACGCGTTTCGACCTTACTGGGTCTCATCAGCGTGGTGTCGGATTCGAAAACTGGGACCTCGAGATGGAAGCCGAGACTACAACCACTAGACCACATGTTCTTGAGATATGGAGTATTAATTTCAAAGCCAGCTGCCATTTTATTAGCCCCTGATTTTTTTATTATTGATAGTAACAATGTGTTGGCAAGCTGTATTTTTCGAGGTGTTTGTTATTATACATTTATTATAGGAAGGGATCTTGGGGTCTTAGCCTCGAATGATAAGTTTATTTTACCGAAAATAACTTATCTTTTATTGGCGCAATTGTAGGACTAATCCCATCACATGCGTACTTTTTAACCGGGTAGTGTACAAATTTAGGAATCGCGTAATTTTTTCTTGAAATTAATATCTCATATCTCTCCAAACCACGTACGCGTTTCGACCTTACTGGGTCTCATCAGCGTGGTGTCGGATTCGAACCTGGGACCTCGAGATGGAAGCCGAGACTACAACCACTAGACCACATGTTCTTGAGATATGGAGTATTAATTTCAAAGCCAGCTGCCATTTTATTAGCCCCTGATTTTTTTATTATTGATAGTAACAATGTGTTGGCAAGCTGTATTTTTCGAGGTGTTTGTTATTATACATTTATTATAGGAAGGGATCTTGGGGTCTTAGCCTCGAATGATAAGTTTATTTTACCGAAAATAACTTATCTTTTATTGGCGCAATTGTAGGACTAATCCCATCACATGCGTACTTTTTAACCGGGTAGTGTACAAATTTAGGAATCGCGTAATTTTTTCTTGAAATTACAATTGCGCCAATAAAAGATAAGTTATTTTCGGTAAAATAAACTTATCATTCGAGGCTAAGACCCCAAGATCCCTTCCTATAATAAATGTATAATAACAAACACCTCGAAAAATACAGCTTGCCAACACATTGTTACTGCCTTATGTCGACTGTCACCTTTCATCCTGTACCTGTCCACATTATTTGTCATCAACCCACCTGCCCCCCTGTGACAGATCTGGTGTAGAGGGCTGGTACTGCTGCATCGCTGCCTCCCATATAGTCGCATCCCTCTCATCTTAAATTTTGTCGTTGGCTCATTTTTTGTCATTTTGTTCGTCATCTCCGGTACAGTTTTCCAGTGTGATAGGATCCCAGTTGGCAGAGGATCCCGACTGAATGTTTTTGATGGTTGTTCCCTACCCACACGCGTTGGCTAATTGCTGCGTGGACAGACTGACTAGGCTAGTAAAATAATAGAGTTTGGTTGCTAGACGTTTCTATTAATAGGATGTAATACAGTGTAACGGTAGTGATATGATAATAGCATAGTGGTGGAAAACTATTTCACCTCTATAATACTGAATAAATGCCAACTGAGTTATAAACCACGTGACCGTTAATATATATGTAAAGGTGGAAATATATTGCCCTTAGTGTAAAACGTTTATTGGCCTCCAATCAATACACTCCCATTGGCTACCTTAAGATAGTCTTAGATTACTCTCCGCCGTTCCCCTAATTAGCCAAATCGCAGAACGATGGACATGAGCCACCTGCCGTTACTAAGAGCACTCGAATTTCACCTGGTATACGCTCCGCCCCTCAACACGCTTCCAAACATGCACCCTACTGCAGGAGGTGTTGGTGACGTTTCCGGGTGTGTAGATTTCGCTGCCACATGCGGTGTCTCATATGGGCATACCAGCTAGTGTTGTGCTCTGGTATGGCAGGATCCCATTGAGTGCGTGGGTCAGATGGCAACCCTAGTGGAGCATAGTTCACCAGACTCGGCTTTACGACTAAGTTAATTTCCGTATTGCAGGTGGGCAATATGCTACTACTGCAGTTGGAGGTGCACACAGGTGTGTTCAAAGGTCAGTGTGCTATAGCTCAGGACCTCCCTACGTTCCATACAACAGATTTGACCCCCTTGACTGGCTCTACTGTCTGAGCAAGTGTGGCTGTCACCCTTGCCAGACCGCAAACGAGTTAACTACGTAACCGTGGATGATGCAGTGACCACGAACCGTAGACCCCAAGCGAGGAGCTATCTAATCCAACGACCGCCTAGAGCTGTATATTAAACAGCTAGGTTATAGGTAATCGCGGCTCGAGACTAGGGCCACATGTGAGAGGCTGTGGACCACTGAGCCACATGGTAGGACTCAGCCAAACACACATGACCCCGAGCATAACTCCCATATCAACATAGACTCTCTTGTTAACTAATGAAGTTACCATGGTTGGATGAACACCTCTGCCCTTGTGCCATTGCCGCCGCTTTGCTAGGAGTGCCAATCCTATTACCAATTCTTACCACAGGGAGGTGGGCGGTTGGACTTTCTACGCATTATTTCAGTATCATGGAGGGGGTCCCCGAAGGGTCAACGTCTTTAATGCGGAGGTGTAGTCAATACCTCACATCCTAGTGCTGCAATTTAACCACTGTCCTTGTCCAAGTGGCACGTTAAACCGACTTATGCGCAGGTTGCGACATCGCAGTTTGCTACCAGTTTGTGGGTCACCTCGGAGTTGCTAGAGACTGAGACACCACACTTTTACATGCGCACTCACACTCTATTTACCCGAAAATACTATCCAGGAAAACGCCTTAGGCACAAAGTCCCTTGGACTGACAGAACCTGAACCAACGGGAAGCCTTGGGAACAAGTCCTTTGGACTAATACCTGCGGGTGCAACATGTGAAACCTGCTTTACGTTATCTGATCAAACCGAACTTCCAGTTAATCCCTTTCCTTGCACAGAGTGCCCGGACAGCCGTGACCGCAGCTTTAGACGTGGCCAACGTAGGCATCCCAACAATATATTATCCTCCCTCGTGGAAAGGGAGACAGACTTATCCACTCTGGCAGTGACCGGAAACTGACACCATCCAGCAGCTCATGGCACGGTCAGAGGCCCTTCCATTGGTTTCACAGTATCACGCTCAACATGCCACATATGTTTGCCTAATATCCCTCATATGGGCATCAACTCAAAGAGTTAAAATATATAATGCCTTTATATAATGCCTTTTTGCTCCCTCCCTTTGGCCCTACTGGCCTCTACCCACTGAGGTGGATTGTTAGTCCACTGGCCAGCTGGCCTTATTGCATCATCCCTTTGCTGGTATGCCTGTTGGATACCTTGATGGTCAACTCGGTAATTCGGACCCCCCCCCCCCCCCCCCCCCCCCCATTTTGTGGGTTGGAAAGCTTTGCGGAATGGATCCGTTAACAATGTTTGACAATGCATTGATGCCTGTACAGTATACCTTTTAAACTTTTTTTTATACCAATTCAACATATCACTTCCACACTGGACTACAGCGTTCTTTGAGACAACAGCCACCCCTTTGGTACTGCTTTGTAACATTGCCCCTATTCCGTCTACCAAACCATTCCCATTGGTTGCAAAATATTTCAAAGTCGACTACAAAATCGCCACTACCTGCTAATCCTTGCAGACAGTAAAATTATTTTAATAAATTATTAAGTGCACCTTGATTGCAATTCAACGAGCTACATTGTAGCTAAGTAGCTGCGCTATATTAATTAATTATTTACTCACTCCGTTCGAATACATCTATTTCACAAAAGACAAGATCGTTGCTTTTATGAAAAACGACAATATATCTTCCAACTTTGCCATCGCATGCGATATCTGTGATTTCTTCGTTGGTTCCAATTTCTCCACACAAGTCATCAGTGTTTGTATCAAGGGCATTTAGAAACTCCTTGTCATTTTGGTTGGTTACAAATACCTATAATTGGCCAATAATGAGATAATTAAAATCTAAACGAAACACCATGAACATCAACATATTATTTTAATTATTTATTTTATTTATTTATTATGAAACATTTTTCTATACTTGCATGCACACAAATAAATTGAAACTAAGTAATAATTGGAGTAGGTCAAATATTAGTAAATTACGGTAAATTAAAAAATATTGTTAATTATGAATATTATATTGATATTTTATGCATAGTAAAGATGGAGGTTGATCGGGAAGGCCCATTACATCAACCACCAAATAATTCATTAATAATATGAATAATATATTGTTATATATATATATATTAAATTTTGTTAATATTATGTGATTGCTCTATTTTTTTTTAATAGCTATGCAAATATATTTGATGACATCAACCACAAAACAGGCACGATGGGTAAAACATTATTAAAAAATTATATAAACACTGATTGTACTACATAATTTGAATATTTGTTTCGAATTAATGAAAATGTATAGAATCGGTCAAAGAAAATTAAAATAATGGAGGGAGGGAGGGAGAGGATAGGATCGGATTAAAGTGCCATGTTGGGTTGGTCTCCCTGTAGCCGCGTTTCTCAGGGAGGTTGAATGATTCCTTTACGCAGGAGGCATTCGCAGCTGGGATTGCAATCCCAAGACGTTGACGCAGGAATTGCATAGACATCTTGTTGCCACTGACCTTCTCCAAGTAGTTCCATGGAGTAGCTCCATCGGGGCCCTTAAGGTCATTGTCGTTGCTGAGCCTGACTGGTTCAAGGGTTCCGGGTACCTCAGCAGATTGGAGAGCATGGTAGAGGGTGTCATTGCACAGGCGGTGTCATGCATGTCTGCTCTTGGCAAACTTGCAAACTAAGGCATGGGTGGCAGAAGCTTCAACGACGGTGCCACACACACAAGGGTGGAAAGAGCAAAGAGGTGCACCAAGAATGAGAGCAAAAGCCATACCGAACTGTTAATTGGCAAGGCGGAGGACACGGGTAGCAGAAGGGATGGCATTCAACCAATCATCAGAACCAGGTGCTTGGCAGCCCATAAGATGGGATACAGAGCTATTATCACTAGATGAAATTAGTGACGCCAGTTGGGATTTGGATACTAGGTCCTGCCACGATCTTTGTTTCCTTGGTGTCTCAGGAATATCAAAGGAAGGTGAGTAGCATTCCCATAACTCGACGGCAGCTTGAAGGAACATATGTTCATCCAAATTTCCAGTGATAGCAGAAGTTAGTTCGTGGTTACGGTGTCTGAGGCGAGGTAATCATCTGGGGCTGTCAGCCTAAAAGATGGTACACGCCTGCATCCAGCAGTCAGGGGTCAAGGACATGTTGGTCACATCTTCAAGTGTATCCCCAATGCAGTTGTCGATACGCCCAATTGGGTCTGGGGAAGTATAGGCTGGAGACGTCCTGAGGGTATACATTAGCTTAGGCATTGCCAGGCAGTTCTTAAGAAGGGAGAATGCATCATGGTGTCCTAGTAGATTAAGTCTTACTATAAACAGTTGGATGCATTTGAGATTCTTATTGAGGGTGACATCGAGGGCATCTGGCCCAAGGGATGATCCCAGGAGGATGAGATCTGCAGGCACGGCGACTTTGATGAGTGAACATTCCTGCATAAACGCTCTGATGATGTCTGCGGCATCTGGAGGGTGGAAAATGAAAATCTCACACTTGCTTTCATTAAGAATGAGCCCAATCCTTTTGCAAGCATCTCTAAAAGCTATGAAGTCAGTAAGTACTTTGTCCCAGTTGCCCCCAATACCAACATCATTAACATGGCCATTTCTGAGGTGGGATTTCAAGAGTTTGAGCATGGGGTGGAGACCAAGGCAGAATCCAAAGATAGCCACAGAGTCTCCTTGCTGGAAGCCTTCATCAGATTTCAAAATGTCATTACCATAGGATAAGAAGGTTCCATCCTTGTAACAAAGGCTAAATAAAGGTAATAGTTCTGGAGCATGCTCGCTCAAACACTCTGAAACATGATCACAACGCATCGTATTGAAGGCATTTGTGAAGTCCAGTTTAATGAAAACATCTTCTGGCTAGCATATGGAATGAATGAATCCGGAGGGAATGCACTTTCGCTTCACCACCTCCTCGGACACTAAACCCCAGTTGGAGTGGGGCAAATATGGTGGCAAATTTCGTAGAAGCTGAACCAGAAGCACACTTAGCAGTTAAACAGCGCCAGGTCTATCCGACCACTATATGCCTGATCCCCCCACCCTTCTTGTTGAAGGCATACATAGGAGCACCAGCCATTACTGGATGAATGTGGATGGGGAAATCACCAGCTGGCAACTTACTGTCTAGGGATGTGGTAGATGACAATAGCAAGGTACCCGAATCACCAGACCATTTGGAAGTAGCATCCGGGAAGTGCTCCCAGGTTGAAAGCTCTCGATATAGGATTTAATAGTAGCAGTTGACACTAGGAGTGTTACAGATTCCAGGCATGTTGGGATCGATCGTCTTTCTTGAGGACATTCAGAACGCTTTGAACCAAGCTTGTATCAGTGTTACATCAACTTGTATTGAGGCGAGGTTTGTATCATTGAATGGAGCGATGGTGTCACTACAAGAGGCAATACGGACAGCACCATTATCATCCCCTTTATCCAGTTTCTGTGAGATAATGGCCGCCAGCTGTGCTTGCATTTCATTATCAGAAAAGGTAAGTTTATGAGCCCTTTGTCATTTATTTTTATGGTTTAGTGGAGGGGGTAAGGCTGGTGTTGCGGTGAACGAGGAACACTGATGGTTAATAACGGAGACTAGAGTTTTGGCCTCCCTTTTCAGTGTGTTTAAGAAAGTGGAAAGGGGCTAGGATGAGGCGACTCCATGCAATTGTATCATTACGAGATCCTGTCTCGTAATGATACAATTGCATGGAGTCGCCTCCCCCTGGATGCCCAAATTTAAGATTTTAGCTACTTTGACCCTTGAACCATGGGAAATAAACTTTAATATGCTTACCTTAGAATCTTTCAGGCGCTGAAGAAGTTGGAGAGCATCTAAAGAAGGAGAAGAACTCGCAATGCCAGGGTTAGGGACCTCTGGGGTTGCATTGTCCTGGGACATTGCGCCGTGGTCTAGCGGCAAGGGGATCCTTTACTGGTTTTATGATTCCCACTGCTCTTTATTAGGCATGATTTGTTGGGGGAGCATAGGTTGATGAAGGGGCCACCCCCATTGTTGGCTGTAAAGGGGCTTGCACCCAAAGGGGGTGCACATGGTTGGGGGCATAGTCTGGATCAGAGGACTCAAATTATAAATATTATTAATGCTGGATGTCCCTGGGGAAATTTGAGCTATGAATGAAGTTTTTCAACCAGAATTGGGGAATAGTTGGCAAACATGACAGGATCGCCATAAGCTCCTAAAAGAGACTCTTGGTGTGGGGGTTAAGGGGTTGCACTGACCTAACAAGGTGAAGAATATATATATATCTTAGAAGATATATCCACTTCAAGTTGAGATTGAAAGGAGGCGATGGAATAATCATTGATATTATGCCATCCAGGTGGCAAGCAACCCTCAAGGCACCACTTTGCAAATCTACAAATGTACACCCTGCACTGGTAACTATTAAATTGTACAAGGTAAATGGAAGGATATACGGTAAAGTGTGGGTGGAGGGTTCGGTTGGATTCTTAGGCAATGAGGAGGGCCCATTTATTGATGGAATCGATCGCTTTGGCATTTGAGCAAGAGTCAAAAAACCTAATTGAAGATCTTTTTCTAAGGTTGATAGGGAAAAAAATAAAGTCGTTAGCTAGGACTGGAAGAAGAACAGTCCTTACTAAGGATTTTGCCACTTTAAACCCCCCCTCCCGCTTGGAATATATCAAGGAAGTGGGAGTTAAAACCCTAGCAATGCGTTTGTGGTCCATTCAAAAGGATTGAATGAATGCTTCAATAATGTTGTCAGTAAGCCAGTTTTCATGCTTTAAAGAATCGATGTCATGTTTGGATAGGGGTAAACCAGCTAACTCATAGTTAGCTGTAATAATAGTGGTCTATTTTGTCCAATGCTGCATGTGCAGTTGGATTCATCAATAGACCAATTCCACCATTGCCACTATCATCTGCTGAAGCGAGGGCGAGTCGCCAACCGCCCCCCATGTCCTTAATCAGAACCTCATCAGTCTGTCCAGTTTGCATTCGGTGCTCTTGAACATCCACTGCACTAAGAGAAAGCTTATCTGCCAACACTAAATAATACTGCAATGAAGAAAGAGGTGGTGCGCAAATGTTCCAATATTCCAACGCTTGCCGCTTGAAATGGGATTTGAACTCAGCTCCCGGCGGCGTGTTATATTCACCATACGCCTCCTCATACTTCTTTTCCGTCTTTAACTTGAAATCCCAATTATATAATAAATGCGCCATAAAACCCATACCAGTCTTGGCAGGATTAGAGTACTCTCTATAAATCCCAATGTCCTGTTCCCATACCAATAATAGCTTCGTATCAACGAATGGTCTTGGCAATCAATCCCCCAGGTCTGCCATAGCGTTGAAATCACTCTCCAAGTCACTCTGGACACCCGATCCCACCTTGACATAATCTTGGTTCAGGATGACCTCCTTAACCCTATTAGTACCGGGCTATAAAATGTTGTACAAATACCGGGGGGGAGAGGGGGTCATATTGACCCCCCCCCCCCCCCCCCCCCCCCTTTAAAATCTACAAATTTTTACGAAAACGTCTGATTTTTTGTTTGTACGTACGTATCACTTGTCTGGATCCGAACGAAAAAAAATTTTCGAAAAAATGTACTGGGGTGGTTATATTGCAGCACCAAAATTACAAGTAGTGCACAATTTTCACAAAATTTGAAAGTTACATTTTCGGCTAATTATTTTTTTTTCAATACAGGTTTTCTGGGGTGCAAAATACATTGGAAAATATTTAAAAATGATATGATTACTGTAAATGGCTGTTTAGTCCTCTCTGCGTAGGAAAAAAAAAAAAACAAGTAACCAGCACTTTTCAGTTAGAACACAAAATTTTAATTCACTTATTCGATGCTATAAATTCAAATTTTCAGGTTTTCGAGGGCGCTGATGCTAATGGAATACATTTCTAATATGCTAGATCATTGCTACTTGTATTTTTCGGCGTAATTTGGCAAATCTTGGTCCTAGCACCAAATTTCGTACCCATCACCAAAAAATACAAGTTTGCGATGTCCAGTGCTGTTTTTATTGATTTCATCGGATTCAGGACCCCCATAAACCCGTATAACGCAAGAAACAAGGTGATACTATCTACTTATCAATTTGCATAGTTTCCAAAATTTGGTGCTGGCACAACAATTTTCACCCACCGGCGAAAAATACAAGTTTGAGAACTCTTATGGAATTTTTACTGATTCCATTGAATTCAGAACCATCACAAACCCGTATAACGCAAGAAACAAGGTGACACAATCAATTGATATATTTGATGGTTTTCAAAATTTGGTGCTAGCACCACATTTTGCACCCACATCCGAAAAATACAAGTTTGATACGCTTGGTGCAACTCGTATATATTTCATCGAATCCACAACCCCAAAAAACCCCAATTGCGTAAAAAACAAGTTTTAAACAATCAATTTACAAAATTGACTTATTTCAAAATTTGGTGCTGGCACCAAAATTTGGCACCCACCGAAAAAAACAAGTTTGGAATCTCTAAATCAATTTATATGAATTCCATCCAATTTCTAACACCAAAAAACCGGTGTAAATCAAAAATAGAGAAATTTTTGAAAACGGTTTTCACTACTAGGAAGACAATAGATTTTTAGGAATAGTCATAAAATTTCAGATTCCCAACTGCGTTTGTTTCAGAATTATAATAAAAAAACCACGGGGGGGTCATATGGACCCCCCCCCCCCCCCCGGGTTTAATAGGGTTAACCTTCTTGGGTAACATCCTCGCATCTATCCGCTCCGCTCCATGCATTGCATACCTCCTCGCCTATTATTATTATTTACTTATTGACAATATCTAACAATATATATAACACCACATCAATATTGTATATAATCATAAAACAATCTAACATCGGGCACAAAGCACTATTTAACTCAATATCTGGTTCAGACATTGTCCAGAGAATAATCATTATTTGTATAATTCTAGAACAACACTAATATACTTACACAATCGAAAATACATTACCTCACTAGGGTCAAACAAATCGCTTTACAAAGAAAACATTAGACCGGAATTTGCCTCGTTGTTGCGAAGGTGCTGTGAGGTGGGACAGTCAAGCAATACATGTGACTCAGTCTGTACAGACAGACCGTCACACGGGCAGACCCGCTGCTCCCTGGGTATGCGTGACCAACGACCAGTCTCCACACCTAAGCAATGGGACATAAGCCGAACCCTGGTAAAGTTAAGCCTAATATAATCCGGTACGTAAGTCGATGTATGAAAATATAGAGGATGCGGTTTCAAGTTTGGATTAATAACAGTTTTATGTTTCAAATTTACTCGCACTATTGGGTCTATTTTTTATACTGTTTATTACGTTAATCAGGGGATCTAGTTTTTCATTAAAATCGATCGCTTCTTTTAGCATTAAGTAACCACTGGTATTATTTTCTTTACACATATCAAATATCCTACGGAAGGATAAATCGCTGTTATTATTTTTTAACATTTTACCAATGAACCTTTTCCTAGCTCGACAAATGTAATAATCTATATAAGGTAAACCAATTTCTAGTAAGCAGAGTTCATTTGGTGTCGACACGCGTACACCTAACAACGATTTCACCATAGAATAATAATACCTAGATATTATTATTTAGTGTTGGTAGATAGCCAGGATTCAGAACCATATAACAAACCAGATAACATCGCTGCATCAAAAACCTTTCTTTTAATATGAAAGGGCATGCTAGAATTAACAGAACAAAGAATAGCAAACTTATTCACAGTTTCCTCCCACTTCGATTTTTGCACATATATTACTAGAATTTACACGGCCATCGCCAGTAAAGTAAACACCTAAGTATAAATAACTTTAACAAAGTCTAACCGTAATGTTTTCTATAATATTACTTCTACTACTACTACTACTAGGATCGGCATGCTGCATTGCAGCTGCATTTTTAAGAATGCTGTGCCGGCTTGTCAACAAAATTGCACCGCCACAACTCCCTATCACCCATGACATTTGCTAGATCATCCGCATCTTTAAGGCCAGTGTCCTTTAAGATGCGTCTCAAGAAAGTCATGGGCTGTCCACCATGCTTATTCACTCCATGAGGCTCCCAAAGTACAAGATTATGCACTGGCTGGTCCTCACGGCGAAAGCAATGTCCTGCAAAGCGGAGGCGATTTTGTTCTAGTGTCAAGCTTTATAATATTACAAAATGGTTGTTTATAATTATCATTAATGACAAAAAATTTCGTTTTCTTTTCGTTTACTCTCATACCAGAAATTTTACAGAAAGAATTCAAACCCTCTAATTTAGCAATTGCACTTTCACGGGAACAAGCTAAAATAACCGTGTCATCCATTAATAATAAAACATGTATAACACCCAAAAACCCATCTGTCCGCACAGCTGATAAAAAAGTAAAAAAGTAAATTTTCTTTGGCCGCTAAGGCCAGGGATTACGCACAAAGTCTGACGACTTATTTCCAGTGCGGTCCCCCCAGAACTTTACTCCCCAGAGGAAACTCCAGTACTCATTTAGCTACCACTTAAGGATGCAAGGCAGAGATGCGCCATGGCTGGTCCCTTTAAAGCATTCGTGCTGAAACGAAAACTGCCCTGGCCCATGTGAAGATCGAACCCACGACCTACGGGAGATGTGAATTCAATGCGACCACTACACCAAGGTGGAACCTTGGCTGATGATATCAAAGTAACCAATCTTTCTATATAAATGCAAAATAATGTAACTGAGGTTGGCGCCCCCTGACGGACACCTACTGTAGTAATTATTGATGCTGCACTTTTCAGCATCTGTTTTGTACCGGTATATTCGGCTCTAAGCACAAACAACATAAGGCCACCACAACCGAGACCTTTTAGGTGTTGTAATAGCAAGTCCCTCGGAACACGATCGTAAGCCTTGCTGAGGTCGACGAATATTATATACAGCTTCTGTCTTTTACACATCGCGTAATCAATTATCAAGCGTAAGGCAACAATATGTTCCATACAGCCGCGTGCCTTGTCAATTCTACACCACCGCATTAGTCTCGCATTTAACAGGAGATCATACACCTTGGCTAATGTAGACATTATAGAGATCCCGCGATAGTTCCCGCAGGCCATCCGACATCCTGACTTAAATATTACTAAGAGTTTACTGCAACGCCAACTTTCCGGGTACCAATTAAATTGGAAGACGGGAGTTCAGTAGAGACAGGAAGAACAAGAGCCAATTTCCAGGTAAGGCCAAAAAGAGACCCAGGGCAATCCCGATGTATCCCTTGTTTGGCTTTATGTCTGCCAATGTCTCCGCAAACTCCCTTTCTGTGAACGGGTCATCCAGACATGGGACATATGGGGCATCACTGAGGTCCACAGATTCTACAGGCTTAACTGAACGCTGACTATCCCCCAACAAGTTCTCGAAATGTGACTTGAAGCACATATCTTCTGGCATCGTTTTGCTTGTCGTGTTATCCTGTTCTAAAAACCCTTCCAAATTATAGCTGTCCAAATTAAGTTTGGATCATTCCCCGACACCAGGCGCTCCCATCTAGATTTATCAGAATGGACTGTGTCTGTTCTAGCACAAGAACAGGTTCTAGCAGTTTCATCGATGGTACGAAAAGTCTGCCGTACGCATTCATCTGAAGCCTCTTCTGAATTCACATTCAGTGGAGGCGGGTTTATCGAGGTCATTAATTGTATAAATCTTTCGCAGTTTACTCTACTATGAGATAGAGTTCGCGAGGTAGCATCAGTTCCCTGTGATCTCTCACATATACTTATACCCAGAGTTTCAGATCTTTCTACTAACTTCGGTATCGAGAAACAAGTTTGGGGATCAATGTGAATGTCGACTGTTAGCGTATTCAATTCCGCCGACCACCCCACACAAAGTTGGCAGGGCAGGAGGTTTTAGCAATATTGGGAGCACGAGGTTGATTACCAATCAACCTCGTGTCACCCCATTAAACGGGGACAACAGGCCCCAAGGGAACACACACAGCGGGGGTCAGAGGTTACACCTCCGGAAGGGAGAAGGTAATGGCGACAAATGGGGAAACACACCCAGGGAAATGGGAGGGTGAGAAGTGAGTTATTAGCCAATGGGGGGAAGGCATCGGATAAGTAACGTAATGCGAACAACCAGTGCAATATATATTATTACTCGTTGTGCCAATTTATTCACTTCAGCAAGTCAGTTAGTTAGGGTAGTATCGGAACTTTAATCACATCTCTGTCTACTGCCGTACAGTACTAAACCATCTTACCGGTACTTTATACATCGTTCGCTTTGACTGTGCTATCTTATCATTCATTATACCCTTATATCTATATGCATTGATCAACCAACAATCGGAACTCTTTTCACATACATACGGCAGGGATTGTAGATTAAAAACCGGTTAACCCGGATCCTCGGTGGATCCCGTCACAGTGATTAAATCCACACTGCTGCCCTAAGTAATAAGAGCCCAAGTGATTAAAGTCAACAGCCCGAACTGACTGCTAGCCACCGAGATCCACCGAAGGCAAAGAATGAGTCGGAAAGGAGAAACGACACTGCCGCGGACCCCGGACGGCGATCTAACAATCTGCGAGGCTGCGACAAGACGGTATAGACCCACGACGCCGGACACATCGACAACGGGCGATCCGGCAACCAAGGATGAGGGGGGCCGTCTACAACTAGAGGTCGAGTCGAGAGAAGGTAGAGACGAGTCGAGGGAGGAGAGAGACGAGTCGACACACAGCGGCTGTCGACGTGCCGAAGTCGCCGGCCAGCCACAGGCCGAGGGCGATGGACGGCCCACCGGAATGGCGACTGTGGGGCCGCCGGTACAACGCCGGACCCGGAGGGATAAAGGAGACGTCGGCGACGAGGACGTCGGGGTCAGTGACCGGCTCCGACGAGCCTACGCCGCGACCTGAAAGCAACTGAAAGAGGCCAAAGGAGGGGCGAAGGTAGATGAGGTAAAGCTGAAGAAACGGCTAGGTGAGTCGAACAGACACTTTGATTACCTAATGCGTTTTGGGCAGGGAGAACTAGCCAGCGAGAGAGCGAGAGGGGTTGCCAGCGAACTGTTTGAACTATGGGAATGTAGGGGTATGAAACCTAGCGTAGTGTACGTAGGGCCATACTTAGTCGATGCCCGGGGAGTAAAATTGGTGGGTTGGAGGAGACCGCAGGAGGGCGAATCCGAGGTTAACCCTGAGGATTCGGTCTCGTCGGTAGGGGAAAATTCCGGGAGGCGGGGGAAAGTTAGCAGGACGGGAAGGCGGGGGGAGTCCGTCGCAACCGATAAGTCCGCTACATCCTCCGCAAAAGAAAAACGGGTGCGAGAAATAGATCTGGCGTGCCAACTCGATCTGGCGGCGCTAGACCAGAGAGAATTAGTGAGACAGTTAGAGGAAGAGAGTGCGTTAATAGAGCAGGAGAAAGAGCTGGTTAGAGAGAACAAAGAGAGGGCCGAGAGGGCCGCGAGAAGCTTTAGGGAGTGCGAGGAAATAGGGAGGACGGAAAGGAAGGAGCAAGAAGAGCGCGAGGCGGCGCGTGAAGGGGAACGTAAAGTGCGCGAGGTGAGTGCGGATAATGAGCAAAAAGAGCGCGAGGCGGCGCGTGAAGCGGAACGTTAAGAGCACGAGGTGAGTGCGGATAATGAACGAAAAGAGCGCGAGGCGAGACGACTGGAAAGAGTTGCGAGAGAGGCAGAGTTAGCCGATCAGAGTTCACGAGAGGGTAGAGAGAGGGAGAGTGAGAGAAAACGTGTGTGGGATGGTATGCATGCCCGGCTAAAGGGGCTTATGCAGTATCAGGCGAAGCAGAAACGCCGACTAGAACTGGCGCAAATGGGGCTGTCAGAGAGTGAGACTGGCTCGAGTATTTATGAGGAGCCAAGGGCTGTGGAAACATTTATTAATACCCCACTTACAGGGACCGGACGACAGACCCAAGACTGGTGTGACCGTGCGGGCGGGGGGGGGGGGGGGGGTAATAATAATAATACAGTAGATAACGTTAATATTAATAGTACTATATTGGATAATTCTAACCAAACTTTCATTGCAGGAGATAGTATTTTGCCCGACAGTAATGATTTAAATCTGAGTTGTAATATTAATGTAGGAAATAATTCAAATAATCTAGATCTGAATTTACAAAATAATTCAAATAATATAATTACGCAAAATAATTCAAATAATTTAAATCTAAATTCGAATCTACAAAATAATTCAAATAATCTTATTTCGAACAAACAAAGTAATACCGGTTCTGATTTAGGCGTACAAAATAATTTAATTGATTTGGGGGATTTAATCAATCTAACGGATAATACTGGTAATGGTGCTATTAATGTAAACGTGGCGGGCGCAGACGGCCCGGCAAACGAGGGCCTGGTAGGCCACGTAGTCAGTAGGCAGGAAGTGACGGGGTTGAGTCAACCCGACGAGGGCCTGGTAGGCCACGTAGTTAGTAGGCAGGAGGTGGCGCAGTTAGGTCAACCCAATGAGGGCCTGGTAGGCCACGTAGTTAGTAGGCAGGAAGTGGAGGGCCTGGTAGGCCACACAGTAGCAGAGGGAGAGGCGGGGTGAATAGACCCAGCCGCAGTAGGGTTAATGTGTCGACTAGAGAGGGGTATAGTGGTGAAGTAAGAGATAGTGAAGTTAGATGTGGCGAGTGGGGGGGGGGGGGGCTATAGGAGCCCCACGACGAGAGATTAGCGGCGAGCGGGGAGGGGGGGGGGGGCAGAGAGTGTCCCACAATCGTCGGCGGATAATGCGCGGGGCGAGTTTGGTGGACCGCAGCACCCGGCGACGGAGAGTAATAGGGGGATTGCGAGTATCCCCAGCGGCGTGCGATCGAGCAGAGAGAGACAGATTGACGTCACGAGAGGGCGAGCGACGAGACGTCGAGCCCGATCAGAAGAGGGAAGAAGAACAGTGGAGTTTAACCGGGAGGTGGACGAGAGATCTCACGAGCGGGAATACTGCACTGGAGAGAGAAGAAGAGAAGAGAGTAAAATAAATGTCGTCGTGAACGACAGCAGAGCGAGGACGGACAGCGAGCCGTCGGTAGTAGAGATGGAGGCGGAGAGTCAAAAGGGTCGAACTTCGGGAGATTGCCGTCGCCCCGGAGGAACGTGACCTGACGAGGCGTATTGTGCGTCGAGAGAAGGGTACGGGATGTACCGGTACGAGGACGAGAGCAGTAGAGAGGGTCGGAGAGAAACTTCCCGACTGGATATACCTACCGATCGAGAATACGGTAGCCGCGGGGAGGATTATTCGCAAAGGTTAAACTTCGATCCCGAGCGACACGTACAGACTGTAGGACATACTGTAGGCCTTGCTGCACATACCATAGGCCATGCTGGGAGAGATAATGTAAGCGATAGGATAGCGAGGACTACGGGATTAAACCCGGAAGTCGCGGAGTACATACCGGCAGGTAGGCCAGAAGTAGATAGGCTTATACCGGTACCAGCACAACAGTATGACTACAGCATGCAAGGACATAACATATACCCAGGGGAGGGGAGAATTATTGCGGATAGGCGCATGGGCCCCAATATATTAACATCAACCCCAGTACCAAACACACCGGTGGGGGGGGGGGACAGGGTGACATTCCCCCATCACAATATCAACAATATACCCCGATACGAGTAAGAACATCGAACCCCTTGGACAAGAATAGATCATGCGACACAGAAATATGGAGGGGGCCACTACCCCCTATGATATATCCAAGTCAGAGGAAAGCGGCGAACAGGACGAACGGACCGCACCCAGCGGGAGAACCTATACAGCGTCCGCGAACCCAATGGAAGCGCAAGCCATGGGGATGGCCACGTTAATCGATGCACTAAAAACAAGGATCGAGTTACCACCCATGGAACCATTCAAATTCAATGGAAGCAGGCCGGAGGAATACCTACAGTTTCGGCGCTTGTATAGCAACGAAATACTAACAAAGAATTTGACGCAGGCGGAGTGCCTAAAGTATTCACAAGTGTATACAGGAGGCCCAGCATACGACATCGTGAGGCAATACCAAGGCATAGAGGGCGGCTTCACGACAGCAAGGCGGGCGTTAGACAGGGAGTATGGGCACCCGGCCAAGATAATCCGGCAGACCCTGAGAGGTATAACATCGGGTGGCCTACAGGATAACCCCGTTAGCATAAAAACATTCGCTAACAAAGTCAAGAAGGCGCTAATCGCACTAAAGATGCTGGATGCGCCATACGAACTCAACGCGTCCAACAACATCACTACGATAGCGCAGGCACTACCGATTTGGCTGCGCAATAAGTGGAGGAAAATCGCTTTCTCCACTCGAGATAAGAAGGGTGCGGAACCGGGTTTAGAAGAGATGTCAAGCTTCTTAAACTATGAAGCTGAACTCATAACGGACCCAGTCTATAGCGAGGATAGCCTGGGAAAGGGACCGAAAACTGATTACCACAGGCCGAAACAAGAGCACAACGTGTCGAACGCATTGCAAAAGCTCAGGCAGTCACTGCTGTATGCAGCAACGCAGGGGACTACCAGTCCACAAGTAGCCGGGGGTAAGACCACATCATGGAGCGGACAGGGGAAAAATAACAACACAAATAAACATAACCCCAGCACACCCAGTAGGCCGAACCCAAACAATAAGAATAGTAGGGACTTTGGTACAAACATAAGTGCGATATGTAACGCACTCTATAAGGATGGCTACAACCCAAAGAGCAAATGCCAACTACATACAAATGCACTTCATCAGACCATGAACTGCAGGTACTGGCAAGCGCTACCCAGGGAAGATCAGGTAGAATACACGAGGAAAAATGAGATCTGCTCGAGATGTGTAATGAGTGGACATAGAGCCAACCAATGCAAAGAAACGCCGATTAAGTTCGGTCAGAGTAAAGGTCAGACGATGGCAACAAGCACCGTGGTGGCGAGAAAGAGAGGAACGGTACTACTAGGGGTAGTACCAGTAAGGATAATAGGGGAAGGCAATCGATCAGTAACCACGCTGATGCTGGTCGACAGTGGTGCAGCCTTCACCTTAGTTGAGGATTGGGTGGCCGAAGAGATAGGGTTGAGAACGAGGCCAAGTAGAATGGCGGTAACAACCATCTCCAGCAAAGATGAGGTTCTAGAGATGAGGACCGGACGGTGCGCGATAGCAGCGATAGCACCGGGATGCCATTATGGGGCGACCATCGACCCCATCCAGGTGATAGAGTCGATAAATATTAACGCCAGGTGGCCAACCAACATCGAGGTCGAACAATATAGATTCCTGGACAGTATTGACTTCTCAATCCCAGAGGTGGACGTCAGGAAGGTATCCATCATAGTAGGAATGGACTGCCCGACGGCCCACGAGAGAATGCAAACGGTCTTCGGCGAAGACAGGCAGTGTGACCTGGTGGCGATATTAACACCATTCGGGTGGACGCTGAGTGACCCAATCAGGAGTAAGATACCATTTAGGATGTCGAAGACATTGGGATGCATGTTCGCGGGAACTATGCGAGAAATGGGAGATGAAGGAGCGGAGGAGCAGCTCAAGAGACTGCTCAGGCAGTATTTTGAGGGATTAAAGGAGACCGGGGTAGGGACCTTGGTGGAAGATAAACAGGCTCTACAGAGCGTAAAGTATTCGATGACATGTAACGAGGGGCGATATACCATAGGAATGGTATGGAAGCTACCGAAGCTACCGTTGCCCAATAACAAAGGGATGCTACTCACGAGGCTTCGTAAATTAAAGCAGACCTTAAAACGGAGCCCCGAGAAAAATGAGTACATCCACAAGACAATCAGGAAGTATGTCGAGAAAGGATGGGCCGTGGAGTTACCGGTCGATGAACCAAACACGGACAGGACCTATTACCTGCCACTCCAAGTGGCTTTAGACCCGAAGAAAGGTAAACTGCAGATGGTAGTTGACGCATCGGCCAAGACCGACGGAAAATGCCTAAACGACTATCTGCTGGAGGGTCCCAACATCTACAACTCAGGGATCGAGGTCCTACTCAGATTCAGGAATGGTAAACACGCTTTCACCTGCGACATCGAAGGCATGTTCAACCAAGTCCTTGTAACAGAAGAGGATAGCGACAGCCAGCGCTTCCTATGGTACGACGGCGAAGAGGAACCGTCGACCATACCGATGTATAAGATGATAGTACAGAATATGGGAGCCAAGTCATCTTCGTTTACAACGACTATGGCCATAAGAGACACGGTAGAAGGGAAGGAGGATAAGTTCAGCGCCAAAGCCGTCAATATGATTCAACGAGGTTTCTATGTAGATGACAGGATGGAGTCTGGAAATACGGTTAAGGAACTACTGGATACGGGGCGCGAGGTTCGCGACATCCTAAAAGGATCCGGATTCAACCTAACCAAGTTCCAATCCAGCTCGCAAGAGTTCATGAAAGCCATAGGAGACAGGAGGCCAGAGTCGACCATGGATAATCCCACGACAGCCAAGGGACAGGACATGGTGAACAAGAGGGTGGAGTCCCAACAGAAAGCACTAGGGATCGTGTGGAACCGAGAGACAGATGAGCTGAAGTACCAGTTGAGTCAGGAGGGCGTGGATATCCACACAAAGAGGGGCTATGTTTCGTACATAGCAAGGATATACGATCCCCTAGGCCTAGCATCCCCATTATTAGTCACGGGGAAACAGATACTCAAGAGAGTATACAAATTAAAGGATGAGTGGGACACAGAGGTCCCGGAAGAAATCAGCAAGCAATGGAGCAAGTGGACAGAGAGTTTAGAGCAGATGGGAACATACAGCATGCCACATGTGTATTTCCCGGATGGGGACATGACGAATCTGGATCTGCATATATTCTCCGATGCGTCGCTAGAGGCATACGGAGCGGCACTCTACTTAGTACAACGAGAGGGGGTTCACAAGCCCAGACTCGCATTCAGCAAAGCGAAGTCAACGCCACCAGATTCAGCCAGCATCAGTTCCGAAACTCGAGTTGACAGCTGCGAGGTTAGGAGTTAGGGCCACAGCCTACTTAGTGGACGCTATTCCCAACATAGTGGAAACATACTACTGGACAGATTCCATGGTAGTGCTCGGTTGGCTACATAACGAAAGGACGAGATACCCTATATTCGTCGCAAATAGGGTGGACGAAATAAGGGAGACCACAGAGTTAGAAAGGTGGCACTACTGCCCAACGGACGAGAACCCAGCGGACTTGTTATCGAGGGGCGTGGCATGCCACACTTTCTTGAAGAAGGAAGTATTGTGGCAGCATGGGCCGCAATTCCTGAACGATAAGACGGCCTGGCCGCCGATGAGAAAGGTGGATCCGGGCGCAGAGCAAGTAGCGTTAGAGGAGGAGGGAGTAGATTCAGAAGGTGAGGAGATATGCAGCCAGATGGTGAGGGAGATAAGAGACGTGCAACCGAAATCGGAAGAACTGTGCGATAACCCAACGGACAAACTCCTTAGCTACAGCTCTAGTTGGTACAAGACCAAGAAGTTAGTGGCGTACTGGAGAGCCTTCGGGGACTTCCTTAGGGGAATCGGTAGAGATACGAAAGGTAAAATAACCGTCGATCTGGAGGGGGCGGCCAAAGCCGTCATCCGCTATGAACAGAGGAAGAATTACACCGACGAGGTGTAATGCGTCGGTAAACAACAACATCTCCGACAGGACAGCGAGCTGATCACGCTGTCGCCACAATTAAACGATGATGGAATCTTAGTGATGAACTCTAGAGTGTCGAACAGCAACAGTATCATCATACTGCCAAAGCCCATCATCATTCCCAATGGATCACCGATAGTCCATCAGATCATCTGGGACTCCCATAAGTCGATATTGCACGGGGGCACCAACCATCGGAGATAAGAAGGAATATTTGGGTCAAACAGTTGAGAAAGAAGGTAAAGGCGGTAGTGGGGCAGTGCCAGACCTGCCGACGAGCCAAGAAGGAGCGGGCCATACAGGAAATGGCGCCACTACCGGCCAGTAGAGTAAGACAGCACGACCCGCCATTTACGCATTGCGGTGTGGATATGTTTGGGCCAATAAAGATTAAGGTGATGCGACACACGGAGAAACGCTACGGTATTATCTTTGTATGTAACAACACACGGGCAGTAGGGATACAACTCGCCCAAGATGCAACCGCATCAGCATTCATTAATGCTCTAGAAAGGTTCAGAGACCGCAAAGGTGGGACGATTGCAGTAATATATTCTGACAACGGAACCAACTTTGTGGGGGCGGAGAACGAAATGGCGGATGCCTTGGATATCCTGGAAGGGGAAGAAGTCAGGGCAGCCATGAGAAGACGACAGGTAAAGTGGGAGAGGAGGACGCCGTATGCTCCGCACACTCTAGGATGCGTTGAGAGACTCGTGGGTAGTTCCAAGCATCTGATGACGAAGTTGATGAACACCCACATGGTTACCGAGGACGTACTAAGAACGGTACTAGCGAAGTGTGAAGGTATCATTAATAGCAGACCGCTATATCCAGAAAATGATGACCCGGAGTCATTAGACGTGCTGACGCCTAGTCACTTTCTAATGGAGAGGCCAGCGACCATCGACATGCGGGGTGTAGACCCAGACGATATACACTCCCGACAGAGTTGGAAAGTCGCTAAGGCGATAAGCGCAGAGTACTGGGGGAGGTGGGTCAGGGAGTATCTACCCACGCTCCATAGGAAAGCAAGTGGAGGAATACGAACAGAGAGCTAAAGGAGGGTGACCTGGTGATCGACACGGACGATACCATCATCAACAGCCAATGGCGGTTGGCGAGAGTTGTGGGCACTTACTCTGATGAGGACGGAAGAGTCCGATCGGTAGAAGTGCGGATAGGTGGCAAGATAGGAGCGAAAGATAGGAAGACCTACAGGAGGGCTGTAGGAAAGTGCTGCCTGTTGGAGGGAGCACCTTAGTTGAGTAGAGTTTAGTCATCCAAGTTTTGGACTGAGGGGGGTGGGATTGAGGGCGAGACGCCCTTCCCACACACAAATAAAAATAAAATAAAAAAAATTATAGTACATAATAGGTACGCAGTAAGTAGGCAGATGGAAGTTAGTAAGAGTTAGGCAGATAGTTAGTAGTTAGAGGGTACGTAGTACCGCTAGTTAGTTAGCAAGAGTTAGTAAGAGGGTACGTAGTACCAGTTAGTTAGTTAGAGAAGGTAGTAAGAGGGTACGTAGTACCAGTTAGTTAGTTAGAGAAGGTAGTAAGAGGGTACGTCGTACCGGTTAGTTAGTTAGAGAAGGTAGTAAGAGGGTACGTAGTACCGGTTAGTTAGTTAGAGAAGGTAGTAAGAGGGTACGTAGTACCGGTTAGTTAGTTAGAGAAGGTAGTAAGAGGGTACGTAGTACCGGTTAGTTAGTTAGAGAAGGTAGTAAGAGGGTACATAGTACCGGTTAGTTAGTTAGAGAAGGTAGTAAGAGGGTACGTAGTACCGATAGTTAGTTAGTAGAGTTAGAAGTTAGTAAGAGGGTACGTAGTACCGTTAGTTGGTTGGAGAGAGTTAGAGTTAGTAAGAGGGTACGTAGTACCGTCTTACTTAACAAATAAGTGGAGTTAGAGGTTAGTAAGAGGGTACGTAGTACCGGTTAGTTAGTTAAGTGGAGTTAGAGGTTAGTAAGAGGGTATGTAGTACCGGTTGGTAGGAGTTAGTCAGAAGTTAGTAAGAGGGTACGTGGTACCGGTTAGTTAGAAGTTAGTGGTAGAAGGGTATGTATGATGTTGATATTAGTTAGTAGTGAGTAGCGAGAGGGGGGCATATGAGTACAGCTGGATAAATCGTGTAGGCCACGCGACGCATACTGTTGTACTGCACAGGCCCACAGAGTAGGCCAGAATGCGGATTATAAAGTAGGATAATCCACTGGCAGAAGAGAAGTAGTAGCACAGTAACAGTAGTACGATTAAATTAAAACAAAATTAGAAATTAGATAAAATAATGGGAACATTAGAAAGAAAATTCTAGAATATAATTAAAGTAACGGACAAATTTACAATTTAGGGCGTAATTTGACAGTTTAGGGAATTAGGTAGTAAAAATTAGGCTATAACTCAAAAGTAAGTAGAAAATAGGCCATTGTCGAACTGTACAGACCATCTTAACTTCATCACTCATCTGTACTGCGCCTTGGCAAGGCACCACCTTACAGGTGAGCGAGTGAGAGAGTTTGGAATGGCGGGGAAACTGATCAGGAAGAGAAAGGCGGAGTTAGGAGGAAAGGAGATACTGGTGGATTTCACCGAGAGGCATCCGGAAGAGAAGATGAGGGGATACTACGAGCGGTTAGAGAGAGGCCACTGAGCGCGAGCGCTACAAGACCATTTCAGGGAGGTGCATGAACAGCGGCTGGTCAGGACCTACGGGACGCCGTCGCTGGACAACGCGATCTTCGAGCACTTCCACTACATGGTGAAAGGAGACGAAGCGAAGTTCGGGATTCCGAAGTACGCAAGGGATCCACCGAGGAAGGATTGGAAGAGGTTCGTAGAGTCCGTCAGCAGGGGAGGATACATGGTCCTAGACGATGAGGGGACCGTGGAAGACGAGGAAGGTTCGAGGAGAGGATTGGCAGGGTCGGCCAGAACCATACTCCTACATTTGGCCGTGCCAAATGGGGATATATTCCTATTCGATCTGGGGACGTATGGAAAGAAGGACGGGCCGAAGTTGAACCGGTTGCCGAAGGCGGTGCAAACCCTGGTGAGAGAGAAGTCAACGACGAAAGTGGGATCGGCGATTCGTGACGATGCGGAGAGAATCATCGGTCCGGACACCCCCAACCTTCTGGATATGCAGACAGTCTACATGGCTATGACAGCATCAGACGGGTTGGGACTAGTGCAGAACTCAGGCCATTGTGGGCGGTGGCGATGGGCCAGCTAATGGGGCTCGTGTGTCACAAACCGATGGACTGGGGTAAGTTCAGAGAGGAGTACGGAGCAGACCTGGCAAACTCGCTGAAGTGGGGAGCGAGGCCAGGGAAACAAGAGGTGTATCAATTCCAGAGAGGAGCGATAAAGGTATATCAGAAGCGATATATCCTACAGGAAGACTGGATAATGATAGGTTTGCTTAACCTATTCATGACCGTGGTTATTGAGAGGGAACCAATGGCATTCCTATTATCGGGATCACCCCTAAGCTACAGAAGAGCCTTTAAGACGGCTTTCGAGGGTCTGGTAGACCACCCGGAGCTGAAGGGCGAGTCGGTGTACTATAACAGCCGACATCTGGTAGACAGGGAGGTGGATACGCCGTGTCAGAGATGGGAGCAGCTAGAGGCAGATAGACGAGAGGCAAAGCGATTGGAAGAAATCGATAGACAGGAGAGAAGAAAAGCAGAAGAAAGAGAGGGGGAAGCTAGGGCACAGAGCTACGGCTTCGAGGAACAGGCGGCCTTAGACGAACTTCGTTGGACGTCATCAGGGAGTTCGGGGGAGTCTCTAGGGTGAGAGTTAGGGTGGACGGTGGGATCACCGAAACAGTCGAAATCGGGGTTGCACACGACGCCCATACCAGCGGGCGCCGAGGGCGATCATCCGCTAAGGAGGCTAGGGGAGCTGGAAGGATGGAAAGTTACGGGCGAGAGCCAAGGTGGGAAGGGACACAGCGGGTCCACCGGGATACCGGGATTGGAGCCACTCCCAGAGGAGGACGAGGATGACGATGAGTTCGGAGAGATACCGCCGACCATCGAGAGGATCGGGCACTCGGACACAGACTGGGTTGGCGGGAGGGTGGTGACGGCCAGTGGGGCGAGGGCCTTCTGGGATAAACCCGGCAAGCAGGCCTGGGAGCATGAGGAGCCGGCGATGGATTTCGCGTGGAGCACCATCAGGTTGGGCGGCTACCGGGGACGGCACCACGGGTAGTATTCGGGGAGACAATGCCCGGGAGGGGCGAGGAGATCGATATAAACAGGGACGCTACCATCCGGAAGTTTGCTTACCATCGACTCCGCAGACCGCGGAGATCGCTTGGGACGAAAGACGACGTGGGGCGGGAGACATTGGTGCTCGGCTGTGACTACTGTGGGAGACAGACCCACCAGGAAAGGAGCTGTTTGTACCGGTTCCAGAAAGGGACTAGTTGTCTCTACTGCCGCGAGTCGAGTCACAGGATGGGGGCGTGTCTACAGTTGCATAACCGGTGCTCGAAGTGCAACTTTCGGGGGCATTACGGGCGCCAGTGTGACTGGATGGACGACGAAGAGAAGTTTAGGATCTTCGAGGAGTGGGCCGACGTCGGGGCGATGACTCGGCAACGTATGAAGGCCCAGGAGTTCCGGTGGGGCTTCTTTAACAACAATCAGGAGGCCCACATGGAGATTATCAAACGGAGGCTTCCGTTTACCTACCAAGAAGTGGCGACGGCGGCGTCATATGCCGGGGTGATAAATACGCAGAGGTATTTGGACAGGTGGACACCACAGAACAGAGGAGAGTTCAGGGATTTCTTGGCGGAGCATGTGCCGCGGGCAATGAAACTGATCCTATGGGATGCCACCAGGGGGAGACAACAGGGCCACTCGGAGGGGCCACCCATGAAGCGATACCGGGAGCTAATAACACTGGCACCCAAGGAGTCGACGACCGGCATCAGTAAGGAGGTGGCGGCGAGGGTCCGAAGCCAGAAAGCAGACAAGATCAAAGGAGCGGCAGTGACCAGGAAACGACCTAGGGAGTAGGACGACAGAGGGAAAGACTTGATGTGGTTCCCAAAGGCAGGTGGAATGAACTAAGACTTCGGTGTGACATGCCTGGAAGGCACCATGCGAGACGTGCGGACTCCTAAGTACAAAATTCAAGTAATTTAAATAATTGAAAAGTGCAATTAGTAGGTACATACGTAGTAATCATTATTAGTTTAGCAAAATATAATCAAAGTAAGTACTATAGTCATTCAACCTTTTTTCCAATTAGCTACTGGGACTGGGGGACGATTGACTATGACGAACGGGATGCTGGACGACTTCACACTTCTTGAGTGCGACGGCACTTGAGGGGGGTGAGACTCGTCGGGAGTGAGTGAGTGAGATAGGGGTTGAGTTGTAGTGCGGGGAGAGTGCGGGCGCAATTCAAGCGTGGGGGGGGGGAATAAGAGGCTGAGTGAGGGACGAGAAGGTCCGAGAGTTAGAACGGGAGTGAGGAGAAGTAGAGGAGAGTTAGGGTGAGAGTAGAGTGGAGTTAGAATGGCGAAAGTGTCGGGTAAAAAAAAATTGTGTGAGAAGAGCGCACGATCGGCCCGACACGGGACGCCAGGTAAACAGGGTAGCGATATCATACCCATAGGGAGCGGCCTGGAAAGCTGACTCCGAAAAAAATAGTTCCACCCCACACTAGATAATAGATCGGGATCCAGCGGTATTGATTACCAATCAACCTCGTGTCACCCCAATAAACGGGGACAACAGGCCCCAAGGGAACACACACTACTACTAGGATCGGCATGCTGCATTGCAGCTGCATTTTTAAGAATGCTGTGCCGGCTTGTCAACAAAATTGCACCGCCACAACTCCCTATCACCCATGACATTTGCTAGATCATCCGATTCTTTAAGGCCAGTGTCCTTTAAGATGCGTCTCAAGAAAGTCATGGGCTGTCCACCATGCTTATTCACTCCATGAGGCTGCCAAAGTACAAGATTATGCACTGGCTGGTCCTCACGGCGAAAGCAATGTCCTGCAAAGCGGAGGCGATTTTGTTCTAGTGTCAAGCTTGGGGGAACCAATGAGACACCTCCAATGTTATATAGTGTCTGGTTGGAGATGTGTGCATTGTACTTGACACAATGAACCCGGCGTAGCATTCTCGTGAATGTGCCATCCAGAGATTTGGTGTCCTCAGCAGTTAGAGCCCAGCATGGACTCCCGTAGAGGAGTACTGGAACTACTGCTGCTCTAAATAATCGGACCTTAAGTTTCCGATTAATTCTCGGTGATTTCCAAATCCTGGAAAGCCTATTCAAGGCTGTCCATGCCTTTCCCTTACGTATTCGAAGGTCCTCACCTGACTTCCGGATCCATGATCCCAGGTAACAGAAGTCGTCCACATGCTCAAGCATACCATCCTTTGAGCTTATGCTCTTCCGATCAGAGACTTGCTGAGGACTTTCAAAGTTAACAGTCAGAATTTTGGTCTTTCTGGAGTTAATAAAAAGACCAACACTAGAAGCAGCATGTTCTAATGAGCTGAGGAGCCGTTGGGCTCCCTCTAATGATTCTGAGAGTACTCCTAAGTCATCAGCAAAGTCTAGATCAGTTAGGTACTTGGCAGGATTTCCTCGACTTCTGGAGCCAGTAGGTGGAGTTATCATCACCCCATCATCATTATGATGATCTAAGGACATGCGTAGAACATAGTCAACCACAATAATGAACAAGAATGGTGCAAGTGTGTCTCCTTGGAGGACGCCCCATAACACTTCAAATGGTTCTGTGTCACCGTCAACAGTAGACACAAATGTTGTCGAACCATCGTATACTGATCTGATTGCTGCAATAATTTCATCAGGAATCCCATATAATGAAAGTATGCTGAACATACGTGAGCGAGAGACTGAATCAAAGGCCTTGAAGAAGTCAACAAAGATAACAGCCAGATGCCTGTCTTTCTTTTTTGATAATTCTTCAATTATCCTTCTAAGTGCCAAAATGGGCTCCATGGTCCCACGACCTTTACGGAACCCATTCTGATTTCCACGGAGCAGTCTCTCAATGGGATCCCTGATGCGATTTAATAGAATCCTATTGTATAGCTTTGCAGCAATCGAGATCAATGAGATTCCCCGAAAAGAACCATAGAGTGTTAGGTTGCCCTTCTTGGGAACTGGCACCAACTTATTTGTTTTCATTTCTTGTGGGACTCTTGTTGTTCGGTACATGTCTACTATGATGGGATAGATGAGCTTTAAACACTCAGGTATTTTAAAGACCTCAGGGGGAACACCATCTACTCCACTGGCACGATTGGTCTTAATGCTCTTTGCAGCAGCCTTCACTTCTGCAAAGGAGATATCGCCAATGGGAATATCTGGGAGTACAGACTCAGACACTTTTACTTCTATAAAGTTATCAGGCAATACCCTGTCATTATTGAGGAGCTTTTCAAAGTGGGCTTTCCAACCATTGAGGCGATCGGCTGGTGATTCAGCCTTAACCTTGGTGGTTGGTTGGCTTTTCCGCCCAGTAAGCAGATTGATTGATTTCCATGCCTGGGATGATTGCCTGCTGTCGTCAGCATCATTGATGGCATCAACCTGTTGGTTTATTAGCTCCTGTAGATTAACAGAGTACTGCCTGTTCAGGGACCTAGATGCAGCCTTAACTGCATTCTTGGCCGCTGTAGTCTGTTTGAGTCGGGACTCTTTCTGCGCCTTATGAAGGTCATTTCGGCACTTCTGAATTTTGTTGTCAGTCCAGGGGGCCCTTTTCCTGTTTCGAGGGTATACAGGAACTGTTTCTGCAGCTGCTAACTTAACTGCTTCTGTAAAGGCAGTATAGCCCTCACAGTGATCTGCCGCCTCAGAGGCAAGAGCCTCATACCTGTTGCTCAGCTGTAGTGTGAAGCTGGATCTCACACTTGGCTGTTGCAACAGAGAGGACCAGTCATGCCGCGGCAAGGCAGATTTCGTTGTTCTGCTAGCACGCAGACTAAGTCTTACCTTGGCCACAATAAGGCGGTGATCACTGGAGAAGGGTCGAAGTGTAAATGCATTACAGTCTTGTATAGAGCTCCTGTATTTCCTACGAAACAGAATATGGTCTATCTGGGACTTGTGACCACTGGGTCCACTATGAGTCCATAGCTTTCCAGTTCGCTTCTTGAACTGGGTTCCAGCCGAAAACAATCCATTTCCAGAGATAAAATCCTGAAGATGGACAGAATTTCGGTTAACACTATTGCTATAGACCCAGGGCGATGTAGGTGATTGATGCAGACTTGCATTAAAGTCTCCCAGGAATGTTAAGAATGCATGCTGATCCACTCCATCAGTAGCTGCTTGTAGATTGTGGTAGAAATTTTCCACCTCCTCTACAGGGGCAACACTAGTTGGAGAGTAGCACACAATCAGAACCACCTTAGGAAACTTCTTAGCCAGTCTTCCAGAACATGAGAAGTGGCAACGGATGATGCGGTTAGAGATTTGGTCTATTTTGTCCAATGCTGCATGTGCAGTTGGATTCATCAATAGACCAATTCCACCATTGCCACTATCATCTGCTGACGCGAGGGCGAGTCGCCAACCGCCCCCCATGTCCTTAATCAGAACCTCATCAGTCTGTCCAGTCTGCATTCGGTGTTCTTGAACACCCACTGCACTAAGAGAAAGCTTATCTGCCAAGGCAGTCAGCTCACCTTGTCGCATTGGGGACCCGAGTGTTAGGGTGTTTACTGAGGCTAGTCTAGTAACTTGCCTCAGATTCACCAATGGCTTTGTTGGTCGGGGTGGAACATGAGAGTAGCCTCCAACTCCAGAATCCCTCTCCCCATCACAATCTGGCCTCCCTGGTGACCCAGGGTTTGGGCCAGAAAGGTCATCAGGAAAGGGACTCAAAGAATTGTTGGCTGCTCTCTCTCCAGTAGGGGGTGAGACAGGCAGCCGGTCAGGAGTTAACTGACGCCTGTGAGGCCGATTGTGTCCGGTAATTCCACTGGCCTCTAGTGGCCGGACCTCCGCATTGCTAATGTAATCCATAGTGGGGGTTGGGGGGTGCTTTTTTGCCGAGTCAGCTCTCGGGGCAAATACCGCACCCTGGTTTGCCATTCCACAGGGTGGGTGTCGCAATGGAGTCAGATATGAGGCCCATCACCCATATCTACTCTGGCGCACATGACCCACCATTGGCTGTTGCAGCTCATCTGCTGGGTCATGCCCTGTACCCTTGCTGCCAGGTGCAGGTCGCAGTGAAGTGCTCTCAGAGTGGACATGAGAACACTCTACTCCTGACCAGCCATTGGTAGATCACCATCTGCCTGGTCAGGCCATATACCCCTGCAGCCAAGTATATGGGTCCTTAATCCAGGACCAAGGACGTCCTTATCCCAGAACGAAGGGGGTCCTAGTTACAGGACCAGATTTGCCCTAGTAAGAGGGTCTATGCAGCTACAGGTGGCACCTCCTTTATGCTGCATGGAGGTGGCAAGTTTTCTTGATCAATGACCTAGAATACCTGACCTGACCGAGCGGCCTGGAAAGCTGACTCCGAAAAAAATAGTTCCACCCCACACTAGATAATAGATCGGGATCCAGCGGTATTGATTACCAATCAACCTCGTGTCACCCCAATAAACGGGGACAACAGGCCCCAAGGGAACACACACAGCAGGGGTCAGAGGTTACACCTCCGGAAGGGAGAAGGTAATAGCGACAAAGGAGGAAACACACCCAGGGAAATGGGAGGATGAGAAGTGAGTTATTAGCCAATGGGGGGAAGGCATCGGATAAGTAACGTAATGCGGCCAACCAGTGCAATATATATTATTACTCGTTGTGCCAATTTATTCACTTCAGCAAGTCAGTTAGTTAGGGTAGTATCGGAACTTTAATCACATCTCCGTCTACTGCCGTACAGTAATAAACCATCTTACCGGTACATTATACATCGTTCGCTTTGACTGTGCTATATCTTATCATTCATTATACCCTTATATCTATATGCATTGATCAACCAACAATCGGAACTCTTTTCACATACGCACGGCGGGGATTGTAGATTAAAAACCGGATAAACCGGGATCCTCGGTGGATCCCGTCACATCGACTGATAAAGGTGCGTGGTCCGAGCAGGTATAATCCGGTTTTAAATCCACTGAGTTGACCAACCTCAATGCCGACGCCATAGATACAGCCAAATCTATTTCAGACTTCCAGATCTTTCCCTGCCTGTAAGACAGTCCTCCACCTAGTTGAGCGCCATCTGGTTTGAGCAGATGGTTTAGCACTACCGAATCAGATGACCGACAAACGTCCAGAAGTCGAGTACACATCGTATTAACCACCATATCACGTACATCATGATAAATCGCAGCTGTCGTTGCGAAGGCCTCATCAGAAATCAGTAGATCTGGTTTCCCAACTCGAGCGTTGAAATCTCCGCAAACAATGACTTTCTTATTCTCAATTAGTTTTCCGTGTATACTCGCTAGCAGCGACTCAGTAAAGTATGGTGACTGCGTAGGGGGGATATATTCCACCCAATAACAGCGCGGGTATGAGAGTCGATTCAAACCAGATCTGTCCCTCAATAGATGCATCAATTCTTTCAACATAATTGTTGAGGCTTGACTTAATCAGCATTATGATACCCCCTCTGTGGGACGAGTCAGACACATTCTGGTACGTGATAAATCCAGGTACCCTGATGTTACACCGAGTTTTAATTTCGCTAATAAATACAACATTGTATCCATTTAAAAATGAAAGTACATCTCGATTTAACAGTTTATCCTTTACATTGCAAATATTCCAAGCTAGAACTCTTAATTCCTTGTAATTATCTGAGTTCCCGAAGAAGGGACTCTGTGCCCCGCACCCCTAAAATAGAGGGCATGAGTATCGATCTATAGGTACATTTTCCCACAGCACAACACGCCGTTTATAATCGTACGTAATCGTGACACACTGGCTTTCCTGCCTAGCACACTCATCATGGACCCGCTTCCTCAGACGAGCCTCCTCTTTGCGCACAAGTGGATGGATATCCCGCCTTATGTAGACCTTCTTGTAATCATCTCCTGCTGTCTTCAGGTTCTTTGCAGCAGAAATTATCGCTGAGCTCGTTTCTGCATTGGGGACAACAACCAGAATTGGTCGGCTCCTCCTAGCATCACTTTGCTGCTGACCAAGCCGCCTGATGTCCCAGTTCTGAACTTGCTCTACCATTTCATCGTTAAGCTGCATTGCTAGAACAGTTTCTTTAACCTTATTCATAAGATTATCATCATCATCCATCGTAGCCTCGGCGACTCCTTTGAAAATAAGGTTTAGTCACCGTTTATCCCCGTCGATTCTCTCGAGATAAGCCTGCTGCTGATTAATAATCGAGAATGCGGAGTTTAATTTTGATGTGAGTTCCGATACCTCCACCTTTAGCGTCGATACCTGTTTCACCTCCTCCCGTAATGATCTGATCTCCTCCAAAATCTGTCTACTAACACCGCCATCTCCCACACCACCTGAGACTCCGGTACCGGCACCGGTATTCGCTGTATTCCCCAACTGTTGGTGCTCAGTTAGTCGTGTCAGCACCTCCTTCAGCTGTGCGTTGTTCAACTTATTAATCTGTGCGGCTGTTAGCACACTTATAGCGTCAACATGTTGTAAGTTATCAGGCAACAGCATACTTTTCTGCCTGCCTGCAGGCATCTCGTACCGCCGTACCGGTAGGTGCAGTACTGTCTGACTGTACAGCTGTAGGCCTACTAGCCTACCAGTAAGAAAGAAGTAACAATAAACCTGCATACCTCTAGAATCTGCTCCCGGAGATCCTTTCCGCACCTATATTGCGTCGTTATAATGGGCTCCGGTCTATCTCGGTCCGCTCTCACGCGCATAATCACATGGGTTATGCCATCGGCCTCCCGAATTTAAATACATTTGCTAGTTAAGCATTCCTGATGAGACCCTCCCTCGTTATCGTAGAACATCAGACGCCAGTCCTCCAAGGATTCCTCCGTCTTCCTCCATTGACGCTGTATCTCATCGGATGGGGTCCACATACGCTCAATAGCCTTAGGGTCGTCGTATTGGGTATAGGAACCCATTCTCCTTAACCACACTTGGTCATTGTACATAAACTACACAATTAAATTTTCTGATAATCAGTATATCACAATTAAATGCCTCTTAAACAAGGCTGAACAACGAACTAACAATTTAAAAATTTAACGAACGAATGAAGTAGTGGTAGGCATTCACCAGCGGCAGCATAGTGTAAAGATGATAGAAAAAATAAAGTATTGAGGGTCTTTAGCTGGTTATATTATATTAGATAAAGATACAATAGTAAACTTTTTCGACCTACCGGTCTGCATCAGACTATGTACTGGCAACTAACAGGAAAAGGTGGGGGTCTAATATAATATAACCAGCTAAAGACCCTCAATACTTTATTTTTTCTATCATCTTTAAAAATTTAAAAATTCAATTTAAGTAGCTTCGTGTTTGCATTTCCTTTAGGAATTGCTTTTATAATAAATATTAAAAATTTTAATGTATCAGTACAAACCCTTCAACCTTTTCTCCTAAATTCACTACATTATCTTCAGCTGTAAGAGTCTCATTGCAAATTATACATCGATCGTGATAACTATCCATATCGGTATCCCATCTAACCAAAAACTAACTAACCGATAAGCAATATCTGTGAGTAGCACACCAAGAGTAATATAATTTATTATATAGCTAGGTACTGGTACAGTAAAATACCAGTATTTATATTTATTATTTCTGATACCATATAAAATATTTAAAATATTCTGTAAATATATTGCTAAGGAAAACTAGCCATTGATAAGTAAGATTCAACATTGATGTAGAAAACTTGGTAATTACAGTATTTGAAAACTCGTTGCTACCTTGTGAAACTAACCGTTGCTAAGGTAACTCGCTGTTGCTATACACAATTCAATGTTGCCAAGGAGAACTTACTACTGTTATTTAAACTTCACAGCTCAATAAAAAACATGATTATCTCATTAACCTCTCAATTACCTTATTATCACTATAAAACGCAATGTTGGTAAAAATAGACCCCGGTTGCTAAGGAAAACGTTCGTTGGTAATTACATTAAGGTCATTCGAATATAATTTTGTAATTTTCTACAGCATCTCATGCTACCAAATACTGAAATGTACATTAAAGAAGTTTTTTTTATTTTAGTTTAGTTATTTTTAACAAGTCACTACCGAATTAGGATCAAAACTCCCGTTGCTATGGTCAAATTTAAAGATAAGATTAGATTTAGATAAGAGAATATAAGATTAGTTAAATAAAATAACTGTAGCAGACTCCACACAATTTTTTTCAATATTCTTTAATATGATTAACTTCCAATGTCAATAAAAAGCCAAATACGTTACTATAACTACATAAATACTAAAACATGCCCGTTGCTATGGTAACAACAGAATAATGACTTCGCTTGTGATCATGAATGTTCACTATGTAACATATTGATATGCATCTGGAGAACATATGAAATGATTTTGATGGAATTTTCACATATTAAATAATATTTTTTATTGCCATGGCAATAAGAAATGACATGATTTGCTGGCAATTTATTGTCTGAATATAGCAACATGTGAGGTACTTGATCCTGAATTGGTTTCTTTTCAAAATGATAGTAACCATATTTAAACTGAAGAAACATTATAGGTGATATTATTTTCTTATTACCTAGGTTACAGGCCAACTACTATTCCACTTCAACGCCAATCTAGTAAAAAACAATTATACTTAAGGACAATATGTAAAAGCTTTTGCGGGTATAATTAGTCCCCTTGCCTGCAGGGTACCGTTGTAGGTGTTTTAACGGACATAAAAGTCATTCTTCTATATGTGTGCTTTGGCGGACATGGAAAGGCACAAAACCCGCAATGCGTCAAATCCTCTAGCACAGTGTAGCCTTGATGATTCAGATTACGACATCTAACAGCTGGTTGCTGGCATGGAAACGGCCGTTGGACACATGGTTCTTTGTTTAGCTTAACAGCCAATCAGGGCGATTTTTACTGTCGATGTGGAGATATTCTACAGATCGTGCTAGGCGTGTTCATTCTTACTGTTTCAGTGTTACTGTTGTTGTTGTTCCTTCTAGGCCAAGAACATCGGCTTTTGGAATGACTCGGTGTTTCAGACTTTTAGTAAAACATTAGTAGGCGTAGATTATAGAACGTATAACTGTTATCGCCATAATTATCAACTAACCAAACAATCATATCATATCTTAACCTACCTTCTTAATGCTATTTACTGTTGTTAATATTTGTATCAGTTGGTTGAATATTATTATTCGGAGAACATCTATAAATAACCCAAATTTCCCAATCTTCTTGATACACTACAGGTTAGAGAGACAGGATACATATAACAATTGCGACTTATGTTATTGTGGTTTGTAGTGAATCTAATGCTATTTGATAGGCACTACAAGAGTCAATTGCTGTTCTCTTTATGTGTGATCAAATTCATTGACGGTGTACGCGCTTTTGAAGACCTTTAGCAGTTTAACCTGCTAAAATTTATATGTCTTTTGGTTTATAAATAGACTTTTAGTAAATGACAAGTATTTAATACCAATAAACACAACATTAGCCGAAGCCAGCCTAGTGCGCGTCCATTCACCCGCTGGATATACCCGGGAGACTGGATTCGGATGGGGCTTAGATTTTATTATTGCAGTGAAGCCTACTGTATTATTCGATTGATCGTTAATAAATAATTCCTGACTAATATTATTCACTTTCGGGAAATATTAACAGTTCCTTTAGGACGTGGCGCTCTATCTAGGTAAACAGAGCTATGACTTATACTAAACACAACGGTAAGGCTTATGATTCACGTATAAGGCGCATTCTTTAGGAAATGCTTTGTTATCAGCCACAATCATGCACACTACCGGTACCGCACAATACTGCACACTAATCTGCCGACCGTCAATGAATTTGATCACACATAAAGAGAACAGCAATTGACTCTTGTAGTGCCTATCAAATAGCATTAGATTCACTACAAACCACGATAACATAAGTCGCAATTGTTATATGTATCCTGTCTCTCTAACCTGTAGTGTATCAAGAAGATTGGGAAATTTGGGTTATTTATCGATGTTCTCCGAATAATAATATTCAACCAACTGATACAAATATTAACAACAGTAAATAGCATTAAGACGGTAGGTTAAGATATGATATGATTGTTTGGTTAGTTGATAATTATGGCGATAACAGTTATACGTTCTATAATCTACGCCTACTAATGTTTTACTAAAAGTCTGAAACACCGAGTCATTCCAAAAGCCGATGTTCTTGGCCTAGAAGGAACAACAACAACAGTAACACTGAAACAGTAAGAATGAACACGCCTAGCACGATCTGTAGAATATCTCCACATCGACAGTAAAAATCGCCCTGATTGGCTGTTAAGCTAAACAAAGAACCATGTGTCCAACGGCCGTTTCCATGCCAGCAACCAGCTGTTAGATGTCGTAATCTGAATCATCAAGGCTACACTGTGCTAGAGGATTTGACGCATTGCGGGTTTTGTGCCTTTCCATGTCCGCCAAAGCACACATATAGAAGAATGACTTTTATGTCCGTTAAAACACCTACAACGGTACCCTGCAGGCAAGGGGACTGATTATACCCGCAAAAGCTTTTACACCGCTCCCAGAAAATGGGATTTGAGTCTATAAATATACAAAATCACAGTTTCTAATATACGTAAATACTCTAAACAGTTAGTCTTTCTTGCGCGGACGGCGTTTACGCAGTTTTTTAAAGCTAGCCAGAGTCTTTTTCTCTTTGGGGCGAGCCACTTTACAAGGAGGGCTATAACTCCTGGGTGAAGGGTGCAATATGATTGCATCAGAGGGTGTAGGATTAGGGTCGGTGTATCCGCCGGTCGAAGTGCCGGGTTGGTTGACATCAACGTCGGGGGAGAGGGGTCTAACAGCCTTTAGAGCGCGTTTTAGGACGGCCGCTCTTACGGGTCCTTTACGAGTGGTCTGAACGAGAGCCGTGGGTGGACCATAGGCAGTCAGAAACTTCCTGGGTTTAATGGTTCTTTCCAACTCGCGTTCGCGGGCTCGGTATTCGTAAGGCCGTCGATATACTTCCTGTAACTCGGGGTGTGAGTTAACAAATAAGTCTCCATAGCTCGGATCCTGACGGATAAAATTGATTAAGTTATAGGAGTGAATGTCGCTAGGATTAATACTCCTGAGAAATTTGCGTACGAACTTGGTTGAAATACATTCTCCGACGCGCTTCAGTAGTTCGTAACTCGATATGCGTGATTTCTGTTCGACAGAAGCGAATAGATAAGGATGGAACGCATAAACTCCTTCGTAAGCGCGTCCAGGATAATAGCGATGGCGCGAATCACAATGTAAATCAGCGTTCGCTTCCCAAGCTCTGATGTAACGTAGTGTAATCATTTCATCTACGCTTTCCAAATCGTGATTAAAAGGGCAATCGAAACTGGCGTGTCCCTTTAGTTGACAATGGTGACATTGAGTCATAAATTGAGGGCAAACCGCAAAAATGTGCAAGTTATTGAGTCTGCAATATGCACAATAAATTTCCATCGCCGGTTTTTCGTGGAAATAGGAACAGCGGACGTTTGTGTCCTTCAGTTTGTTGGTTGGGTCTAGGGCATTCGTCACAATAATACCAAAGACGTACGTCCTGTAGAGGAAACGCGGGTGATCGTTCTCCAGTTTTGCAATATTCTTCCATTTGTTCAAAACTATCCGGGATAACAGGTAGTGGACGATCGGCGGTAAGATACATCATAGTGAAATAGAGCCGTTTGAGTTCTACCATAGGGTCATGATGTATACCTTGAGGATATCGAGTCTCTAGGTTCTGCTGACTGGCGATGTTGAGATAGGTTTCTCTCAAAATTCCAGGTAGTCGTTGAAGTCGATGCGTTTATCCGGTTCTTCAACGTTTTCTCTTTCCAGTCTGTTACGAATAGAATTTTCGTGTTCTATTCTCGGTTTATCGTTACGACTCCGCTGGGTATGATATTTAAATAGAACCATTTCCCTTTCGGTGTCTACATCGTCCGTATCATGTAAATCGATAGGATGGCCGGTAGTTAAGAAGTCCATATACGTACCATTACGATGCGTATAGCGAGCGGTGAATTTTCGATAGTCCAATTCACGCGTAAGTTGCTCTTGGGACATCGGCGGTTCGATATAACGACCATCGTCCTCCGTAATGGTTGGATCGGCTTCACCGCGTATTAAGCTATCCACAAATGCTTGTAAAGGTAGAGTATATCGCTCCCTGATACCAAGATCATCTTCTATCAACTCCGTCATATCTGCTATCTGAGTTTATTAATATTATAATGAGTTTATGTTTAGGCGAGCGGGCGTCGCTGCCTACCTCTCTTTGCCCCCGGACAGTGGGATTCTCAGCGCCGATGTACCGTCGTCGCGGTGTTTACGCCAACATGTAGCAACAGCACGACAACGATAACCGGCACAAGTCACTCCACTGTCCGTCCCAAAGGCTTGAATCCACTTTAGGTTCTTTCTATAGGAGAGTTGGGTTACTTTCACAATTGCGACTAGCTACTGTAAACACACTTTAGCAGTAACATTCACCTATAAACGCACAAATTCCACACAACTGTCACCAATTGTACACATACAGGCCATTTGTCCGTTAGTCAGTGCCTTCCAGAATGTCACGTTATTATTGTGTATCCTTGGATACTAACAGTGTGCTATGTATTCTCTATGCTATGCAATGGGACAAGCTTTCTATTGTTCTTTTAACTTGCTTCTAATTCTAGCGTGGGTGTTGCTATGGTGACATTATGGAAAGCTAGCGGTAGAATTAGGGCAATTCTCATGCATACAGATCTGGAATGCTATTTAATAGTAATTCTTTAATTGTCAATATCCTCTTTATGCATGATTTTATTAATTTTATCGGCTATTGACTATATGTTGGAGATTCTCGCACTCTAATACACTCAATAGGATGAATCTCCGCTCCCATGATCTATTAATTAATGGAATTTTGGGAATGTTATAAATTGCACAAAATGACAATTTATGAAATTCATTTAAGATATGAATTTAAATTTATTCCCGTGAATTTTATTATTTGATGGTAAAATTGACACAATTTTATTCCAGAGCATGTCTGGGGACCTAGGATCTTTAATTCTATAAAATTGTCTTTTAAGAGTATCGGTAAGTGCTGCGATATCTTAATTGACTAGAAATTTTAAAGGATCTGAATTTTACAGATTTTAATAAATATTAAATTAATATTTAAGATGGGCACCGATTTATTCCAGAACTTGTCTGGGGACGTTAACCACTGATTCTAGAATTTGTCTTTCAAGTATATCGGTGGGTGCCGCGATATCTTAATCGACTAGAATTACAGATGGTCAAAAGGTTTAACAGATTTATTTGCGTTTTACGCTACTGTTATAGGGACATCACGCTACTATATGTATTATTTAATATAAGGTAGAAGAGCAATATCGCACGAAGCAATGTCAGTGTGAAGAGGCAAGTCGTTTCCAAGGTCTACCCAGAGCTTGGTTTAGCCGAGACACGAGGATCTGAACTTTGCATTCCTAATACTCTGCCTACCAATAATACTTGAATATAGTAGTGAGCTTTATTGTACTTTAATAAGTACGGACATTTCATCTTACTGTAGTCACGTATTTATAATATGATACGGACAGTAAGGAAAGAGAAAAATAATTATTTCTCGCCGTCACACTAAATATATATTATATGTAATTACGTACGTAATAAACACTAATATATTGCACTAATCTACTAAATAATCACTAAAATAACATTCTACTAAATAAAATTAAAGAAAACGATTATAATAAAATTACATAATAATACATACATAAATATAAAATAAAAACAAATATAAAATGATATAGTCACACGCCCACTCCATATGTTATTACGTTATGGAGTCCCTAGATATTTGTCGGATTAGGGAAGTGGTCGTAGGAAGAGTATCTTGCCTTCCATAGTTTCCGGACAGTTTTCGGTCTCTTTCCAGTAAACATAAACGACCAGCTGGGCGATTGAGTTGTTGTGTTACTTTCTCCGCTCCCTTGGCCTGTCTAATCTCCGCCGTGGTAAGATGAGGAGGCCATTCTTCTTCTTCTTTACTTAAGAAGTCGGATCCACCTAACCAGCCTGGAGTATCTATCAGTTCTTGAGGAGTTGCTCCTCTGGAAGCGATGTCGGCTGGATTAATCGTCCCAAGGCAATGTCTCCATTGATCTACATTGGAGTTAATATCGTCATTATCTGAGGAGTATGGTGTTCCCTCAGTTAGTTCGTCCACCTCACTGCTCTCCACTTCCCATTCCTTTACTTGGTATACCTGTTGTTGAGGTAATCTCTCTTCGAGAGTTCTGCGGGAAGGGCCAGTAAAGTACCAACCTACTCTAGTTCTTACCGCATAGGTTTGTAGTGGCTGCGGTTGAGCAGGCCGTTTCTCCAATGTCTCGAGCGCCTCATGCGCGTTTTGGCCGATGAGTATTTGCACTCCAGGATAATCTGTCTGGAATCGAGGTATCTTAAGCTGTTGGATGCTCTCGTCCTCGTCCCAGTTATAAGGTTCTACTTGGGTAGTAGCGAAGTTCTTTATAGCCACCATTTTTACTGACCTTATACTTTGTGCTCCTGATTTATCCTGGGGGGTGGACAACGCACCTACATAGTAATCTGCCGTTATGGTAGATTTCCAAACCTGCATAATTCCGGACATATTCAACTTAGTTTGGAATTTGGGTTGTCCAGCAAAGATATCTTCGGCTAGTTCTTGACGCCACTTCTTCTCAAGTGAAAGCGAAGTGGAAAGCGAAGTGGAAAGCGAATTAACAGCAGCAGAGAAGCCGCGAACTAGAGACGCCATTGACATCTATCTGTCAGACTATCAGCAATTCCTAGGAGACAAAGAGTTGAGGAGACGACTGTCTGGACTTCGCCCTAATAGTGAAGGAACCAAGCTTGTGTTGGACGCAATCGATGCGGAAATGTTAGCTGCGAACCAAGCTAAATTTGATGAACGACTCCGCCTCGTTAGAGTCCAAGAAGAACAAGTAAAGAAAAAAGCGATAGAAGACAGAAAGAAAATAGCAGCGGCCTTGGCAGCTGCAGTGGCAGAAGCAGAAAGAAAAGCGGCTTTAGCAGCTGCAATGGCAGAAGCAGAACGGAGAGCGTCTGAGGAGACTACCCAACTGGAGTTGGAAAATCTGCAAGAGACGCAAGACTGCATAAATAAACAGTTAACTGCTAATCAAATGCAGATGATGAGTTGATCTACTCCCAAACGCCAAGGATACACATCATCGGAGGAAGGCGAAACCACCGATCCGGAAGGTGGAGGAAATAGATCTCGTCTAAGCAGGCGTAGAAAAACATCTCACCGTCATAAACTGCCTGATTTGCCCCCAGCTGTTAGAAGACAACTAGCTAGCACAGACTTCGGTAGTACAGAACACACAGACCAAATTATTAAGGTCAAAAGACTCCCTACTATAGTTGATGAGCCTGAAATAATTAGGCCTGTCGTTCCCAAAGCCACTCCTGTGCTAGAGACCCCTGTACTTCCCGAACCTACAACCAAATTCCCTTTACACAGTACGAAACTGTTTGCACCCGGTGGAGCAGTCCCAGAGAATGTCCCAGTTCTTGACGCCGAGAGAGAAATTTGTCTCCCGTCGTCCCACGTCGGCCCGCTACTATGTTGGCGACTCCCGCTTCGGCGGTCGTGTGGGTTGATGAGGGACGGCGGGAGATGGGTCTCTTGCTCGGGCAGCTGAGAGAGCACCGAGAATGTTCCTCACAGCAGATCCGAGATTTAGAAGGGACTGTCCACCAACTCAAGGGAACAGTAAGGGAAAGTAGGTTAGAATTGCAAGAAGTGCAGCAAAGTATCGCGCTAGAATTGCAAGAAGTGCAACAAAGTATCGCACTAGAACGCGACAAATTAGTTAATATACAAAAGGGTATACCAATACCCCCTGTAACTGTGTGTCAACCTGTTAGGTCTGAAGTATTACATGCGCAAGGTGTGGAGCCTACACGCATCTATACTGCTAGTGAAGTAGAAACTCCTATAGCAAACCCTATTAAGGGTGATTATAAACCTGTTGTTGATGATATTCCCTATAGACCTGATAATAATCCGGGAAATTTATATACCGATAATTCGATATTAAATAACACGATAGCCCAAGAAAGCTTTACGCGTCAGATGGCTAGAACAGAAGCCCGCCAAGCGGTCAAAGTGGGAGAAATCGTCAAATTCAATGGAGATGAGATGAAATGGTTACCTTTCAATGAATATTACAAAGATAGCATACAGAACTCTGTACTATCTAACGGAGAGAAACTTAGATTTCTCATCAAGTGCTTGGAAGGACCTCCCAAGTTAATGGCGTTAAAGTTTATTGGACATCCAGATGGATTAAGACAAGTTTGGGATACATTTAACATCAGGTATGGTAACAAGGATAATATAGCTAAGTATTTGTATGCAAAATTAGTAGCCCCCCGAAAGTTCCTTAGTAGCGGGATTATAGAGTTTTCCGATGAGATTCAGGAGATCTGTAGACAATTGGACTGGTTAGGTAAGTCTCATGAATATCAGAGTTCCATGGTTATTGGAGCCGTAGTCTCTACTTTACCAAAGGGTGGAGTATGTACACGCTGGGACAAGCAAGTGTTGTATATGAATGAGCAGCAACGACGAGGCCCTACCATGGCTGATCTCATGTCCTTCTTAGATAGTGAAGTAAAATTACAACTCATAAAGCAGTCCAGAGAGAAAACAAGGTAAATCGGAAAATAAGGTAAGTGAGAAACCCGTTTCTAGGAGAAGGGTAACACCAGTGTGTTATACTGACGACGGCGAAAGCCAAGCTTCTCAAGAAGAGGACAGCGGGAAAGACACAGCAAAATCTTACTATGACAACGAGACCTATAAAGACATAAGTAAATATAAGTCTCGAACCAACGATAGGAGAGAACAGGTTGCCAAGACTCCTCCTCAGTCTCCTAACAGAATGCACGGAAGAAAGCCCGAAGAAAGAACGAGAGTGCATCACGTTACCCAAGGTAAAGTGAGTAACATCAAACCAAACTGTGCACTGTGTGACGGGCCCCACCGTTTGAGTGCATGTGCTGAATTCCTAAAGAAATCCCTAGTAGACAGACGTGAAGTCATGTGGGATAAGCGGTTATGCTATAATTGCCTCAGACCAGGACACCAACGGCGAACCTGTTACTCCGACGTAAAGTGTACAAAGTGCGGTGCGAAACATCACATCTTGTTACACAGTGAATTCGAACGAAACAACCCGAGTCAGGTAAGTGAGCCCGAACTACATGTCCAATTCAGTGATGTAAATGACACTGATCAAGAGTCTGAGATGGAAGGATTCTATACTGACGAATTCTCCGACGCCAACGAATCCTGTTACCTAATCAATACCGCGGTGTATCGAGCACTTACTTACGAAAAGGACACCGACAATGAGTTCCCCCCAACTACCTTTGACAGACAACCATCTTGGAAAGCTCCAACTTCCAACGTAGGAATCAGAGAATTTCCTGTAGTGCAGGTAAGAGTTCACGGTCCTACCAAAAGTTACATAGTGAACGCCCTCCTTGACTCCGGCAGCACAGGAACATTCATCGATCAAGAACTAGCCGAAGATATCTTTGCTGGACAACCCAAATTCCAAACTAAGTTGAATATGTCCGGAATTATGCAGGTTTGGAAATCTACCATAACGGCAGATTACTATGTAGGTGCGTTGTCCACCCCCCAGGATAAATCAGGAGCACAAAGTATAAGGTCAGTAAAAATGGTGGCTATAAAGAACTTCGCTACTACCCAAGTAGAACCTTATAACTGGGACGAGGATGAGAGCATCCAACAGCTTAAGATACCTCGATTCCAGACAGATTATCCTGGAGTGCAAATACTCATCGGCCAAAACGCGCATGAGGCGCTCGAGACATTGGAGAAACGGCCTGCTCAACCGCAGCCACTACAAACCTATGCGGTAAGAACTAGAGTAGGTTGGTACTTTACTGGCCCTTCCCGCAGAACTCTCGAAGAGAGATTACCTCAACAACAGGTATACCAAGTAAAGGAATGGGAAGTGGAGAGCAGTGAGGTGGACGAACTAACTGAGGGAACACCATACTCCTCAGATAATGACGATATTAACTCCAATGTAGATCAATGGAGACATTGCCTTGGGACGATTAATCCAGCCGACATCGCTTCCAGAGGAGCAACTCCTCAAGAACTGATAGATACTCCAGGCTGGTTAGGTGGATCCGACTTCTTAAGTAAAGAAGAAGAAGAATGGCCTCCTCATCTTACCACGGCGGAGATTAGACAGGCCAAGGGAGCGGAGAAAGTAACACAACAACTCAATCGCCCAGCTGGTCGTTTATGTTTACTGGAAAGAGACCGAAAACTGTCCGGAAACTATGGAAGGCAAGATACTCTTCCTACGACCACTTCCCTCATCCGACAAATATCTAGGGACTCCATAACGTAAGAACATATGGAGTGGGCGTGTGACTATATCATTTTATATTTGTTTTTATTTTTATATTTATGTATGTATTATTATGTAATTTTATTATAATCGTTTTCTTTAATTTTATTTAGTAGAATGTTATTTTAGTGATTATTTAGTAGATTAGTGCAATATATTAGTGTTTATTACGTACGTAATTACTTATAATATATATTTAGTGCGACGGCAAGAAATAATTATTTTTCTCTTTCCTTACTGTCCGTATCATATTATCAATACGTGACTACAGTAAGATGAAATGTCCGTACTTATTAAAGTACAATAAAGCCACTACTATATTCAAGTATTATTGGTAGGCAGAGTATTAGGAATGCAAAGTTCAGATCCTCGTGTCTCGGCTAAACCAAGCTCTGGGTAGACTTGGAAACGACTTGCCTCTTCACACTGACATTGCTTCGTGCTATATTGCTCTCATACCATATGTAATAATACATATAGTAGCGTGATGTCCCTATAACAGTAGCGTAAAACGCAAATAAATCTGTTAAACCTTTTGACCATCTGTAATTCTAGTCGATTAAGATATCGCGGCACCCACCGATATACTTGAAAGACAAATTCTAGAATCAGTGGTTAACGTCCCCAGACAAGTTCTGGAATAAATCGGTGCCCATCTTAAATATTAATTTAATATTTATTAAAATCTGTAAAATTCAGATCCTTTAAAATTTCTAGTCAATTAAGATATCGCAGCACTTACCGATACTCTTAAAAGACAATTTTATAGAATTAAAGATCCTAGGTCCCCAGACATGCTCTGGAATAAAATTGTGTCAATTTTACCATCAAATAATAAAATTCACGGGAATAAATTTAAATTCATATCTTAAATGAATTTCATAAATTGTCATTTTGTGCAATTTATAACATTCCCAAAAATCTATTAATTAATAGATCATGGGAGCGGAGATTCATCCTATTGAGTGTATTAGAGTGCGAGAATCTCCAACATATAGTCAATAGCCGATAAAATTAATAAAATCATGCATAAAGAGGATATTGACAATTAAAGAATTACTATTAAATAGCATTCCAGATCTGTATGCATGAGAATTGCCCTAATTCTACCGCTAGCTTTCCATAATGTCACCATAGCAACACCCACGCTAGAATTAGAAGCAAGTTAAAAGAACAATAGAAAGCTTGTCCCATTGCATAGCATAGAGAATACATAGCACACTGTTAGTATCCAAGGACACACAATAATAACGTGACATTCTGGAAGGCACTGACTAACGGACAAATGGCCTGTATGTGTACAATTGGTGACAGTTGTGTGGAATTTGTGCGTTTGTAGGTGAATGTTACTGCTAAAGTGTGTTTACAGTAGCTAGTCGCAATTGTGAAAGTAACCCTAACTCTACTATAGAAAGAACCTAAAGTGGATTCAAGCCTTTGGTACGGACAGTGGAGTGACTTGTGCCGGTTATCGTTGTCGTGCTGTTGCTACATGTTGGCGTAAACACCGCGACAACGGTACATCGGCGCTGAGAATCCCACTGTCCGGGGGCAAAGAGAGGTAGGCAGCGACGCCCGCTCGCCTAAACATAAACTCATTACAATATTAATAAACTCAGATAGCAGATATGACAGAGTTGATAGAAGATGATCTTGGTATCAGGGAGCGATATACTCTACCTTTACAAGCATTTGTGGATAGCTTAATACGCGGTGAAGCCGATCCAACCATTACGGAGGACGATGGTCGTTATATCGAACCGCCGATGTCCCAAGAGCAACTTACGCGTGAATTGGACTATCGAAAATTCACCGCTCGCTATACGCATCGTAATGGTACGTATATGGACTTCTTAACTACCGGCCATCCTATCGATTTACATGATACGGACGATGTAGACACCGAAAGGGAAATGGTTCTATTTAAATATCATACCCAGCGGAGTCGTAACGATAAACCGAGAATAGAACACGAAAATTCTATTCGTAACAGACTGGAAAGAGAAAACGTTGAAGAACCGGATAAACGCATCGACTTCAACGACTACCTAGAATTTTGAGAGAAACCTATCCCAACATCGCCAGTCAGCAGAACCTAAAGACTCGATATCCTCAAGGTATACATCATGACCCTATGGTAGAACTCAAACGGCTCTATTTCACTATGATGTATCTTACCGCCGATCGTCCACTACCTGTTATCCTGGATAGTTTTGAACAAATGGAAGAATATTGCAAAACTGGAGAACGATCACCCGCGTTTCCTCTACAGGACGTACGTCTTTGGTATTATTGTGACGAATGCCCTAGACCCAACCAACAAACTGAAAGACATAAACATCCGCGGAGACGTTGCGCTAAACACAGTTTTACGCGTTATACTTACGGGAGTTTCGAGCGAAACCTGTTCGACGTATCACCTACGATCACTAAATAAACGATCACTAAATAAACCCATGATCAGAGTTCCGGAATACTCGGTCAGGCCTCCTCATTCCCCAGTGAGACCTCAAACTCTTAATCCTAACAGTATCACTGATCCTCCCGAACTATATTCGCTGTTCCTATTTCCACGAAAAACCGGCGATGGAAATTTATTGTGCATATTGCAGACTCAATAACTTGCACATTTTTGCGGTTTGCCCTCAATTTATGACTCAATGTCACCATTGTCAACTAAAGGGACACGCCAGTTTCGATTGCCCTTTTAATCACGATTTGGAAAGCGTAGATGAAATGATTACACTACGTTACATCAGAGCTTGGGAAGCGAACGCTGATTTACATTGTGATTCGCGCCATCGCTATTATCCTGGACGCGCTTACGAAGGAGTTTATGCGTTCCATCCTTATCTATTCGCTTCTGTCGAACAGAAATCACGCATATCGAGTTACGAACTACTGAAGCGCGTCGGAGAATGTATTTCAACCAAGTTCGTACGCAAATTTCTCAGGAGTATTAATCCTAGCGACATTCACTCCTATAACTTAATCAATTTTATCCATCAGGATCCGAGCTATGGAGACTTATTTGTTAACTCACACCCCGAGTTACAGGAAGTATATCGACGGCCTTACGAATACCGAGCCCGCGAACGCGAGTTGGAAAGAACCATTAAACCCAGGAAGTTTCTGACTGCCTATGGTCCACCCACGGCTCTCGTTCAGATCACTCGTAAAGGACCCGTAAGAGCGGCCGTCCTAAAACGCGCTCTAAAGGCTGTTAGACCCCTCTCCCCCGACGTTGATGTCAACCAACCCGGCACTTCGACCGGCTGATACACCGACCCTAATCCTACACCCTCTGATGCAATCATATTGCACCCTTCACCCAGGAGTTATAGCCCTCCTTGTAAAGTGGCTCGCCCCAAAGTGAAAAAGACTCTGGCTAGCTTTTAAAAACTGCGTAAATGCCGTCCGCGCAAGAAAGAGTTGTTTAGAGTATTTACGTATATTAGAAACTGTGATTTTGTATATTTATAGACTCAAATCCCATTTTCTGGGAGCGGTGTAAAAGCTTTTGCGGGTATAATCAGTCCCCTTGCCTGCAGGGTACCGTTGTAGGTGTTTTAACGGACATAAAAGTCATTCTTCTATATGTGTGCTTTGGCGGACATGGAAAGGCACAAAACCCGCAATGCGTCAAATCCTCTAGCACAGTGTAGCCTTGATGATTCAGATTACGACATCTAACAGCTGGTTGCTGGCATGGAAACGGCCGTTGGACACATGGTTCTTTGTTTAGCTTAACAGCCAATCTGGGCGATTTTTACTGTCGATGTGGAGATATTCTACAGATCGTGCTAGGCGTGTTCATTCTTACTGTTTCAGTGTTACTGTTGTTGTTGTTCCTTCTAGGCCAAGAACATCGGCTTTTGGAATGACTCGGTGTTTCAGACTTTTAGTAAAACATTAGTAGGCGTAGATTATAGAACGTTATCGCCATAATTATCAACTAACCAAACAATCATATCATATCTTAACCTACCGTCTTAATGCTATTTACTGTTGTTAATATTTGTATCAGTTGGTTGAATATTATTATTCGGAGAACATCGATAAATAACCCAAATTTCCCAATCTTCTTGATACACTACAGGTTAGAGAGACAGGATACATATAACAATTGCGACTTATGTTATCGTGGTTTGTAGTGAATCTAATGCTATTTGATAGGCACTACAAGAGTCAATTGCTGTTCTCTTTATGTGTGATCAAATTCATTGACGGTCGGCAGATTAGTGTGCAGTATTGTGCAGTACCGGTAGTGTGCATGATTGTGGCTGATAACAAAGCATTTCCTAAAGAATGCGCCTTATACGTGAATCATAAGCCTTACCGTTGTGTTTAGTATAAGTCATAGCTCTGTTTACCTAGATAGAGCGCCACGTCCTAAAGGAACTGTTAATATTTCCCGAAAGTGAATAATATTAGTCAGGAATTATTTATTAACGATCAATCGAATAATACAGTAGGCTTCACTGCAATAATAAAATCTAAGCCCCATCCGAATCCAGTCTCCCGGGTATATCCAGCGGGTGAATGGACGCGCACTAGGCTGGCTTCGGCTAATGTTGTGTTTATTGGTATTAAATACTTGTCATTTACTAAAAGTCTATTTATAAACCAAAAGACATATAAATTTTAGCAGGTTAAACTGCTAAAGGTCTTCAAAAGCGCGTACACAATATAATTACAGAGTTTCCTAATTTTGCAACAATGGGAACACGCAATACGAATACGTTTCCAAAATTTCATAAATTTACAGTACAATTCATTTCGACGATGTAATTCTCATAGTTGTCATGGTAACCGGGTTTCAAAAAGTGCCCCATCGGATTCTGCGATAGTGATTTGGGTGGGGTAGGTCAAGGTTAGAATTCCGTAGGATTATAGGAAATGGGTGATTTATGTATGAATTTCTGTTGCCATGGTGAAATGGTCTATTTAACCAAGTTCCAACATCCCGATTTTGGCCGATTTTGGATATTTTGATAAGCATAAAATTTGGGTCTAGAAATTATTAAATTAAATTCTGTTGCAATTTGTCCGAGGTTGAGCCCTATTTTGACTGGACTACGATGGAATAGCCTTGTATATAGTACGCCTTGGTGGGATAAATATTTCTCCATTTGACGCAACACCGCCGCGGCCGCTATGAGGGAGGTGAATACCGCGGCCGCTCCTAAAGCCGCAGGCCATCGCTAACTATATAGGTTAACTTGGGATTCTGGGGGACTTTTCGATGAAGGAACAGACCAATTTTTTTTATTTTCGCACCAGGGGAGCGACTCGGAATTCTAAGATATTAGCCACTCTAACATTAGCAAATCTATCCCCTCGACGGACACGGCGGACAAAAAACCGTCATTTTTTTGACGATTTTAAAATTTTTTTGAAAGGCGCTCTACAGTGGCTCGAAAAAACCCTAGGTTATTGCTTAACCGACGCCGGGATACGATAGAAGGGATTAATTAGTGAATTCGTTTTTTTTTTCAAAAAAGATTACCTCGCCTTTTTCCCGAAATTGTCCGTCAAAGTTGAAAAAACGGACAAAATGGCTTTGCGGGATCCGCTCTGACTCGGCTAATATTAATCGTACGGGGACGAAATTAACGCGGTTGGAAAGGGGAAGAGTGGTACTACCTTCGTATCGAATGGGGGTAAGATATTTATTAATATTTCGGGTGGAAAAAGGGGCCGTAACTTTGTCCGTTTTTTCCATCTTTTTTACATAATTATTATTTCCAAAATTTTTAATTCGACAACGCTAGTAGGAATCTGCCAATTCTTTTTCGGAAAGCGTAGAAGACCACAGGGGCTACCTTCCTATCGAATGGGGGTACAAAAAATATGTAGGCAAAGGGGTCCAAAAAGGGCCAGAAAATAATAAAAAGTTTATAACTAACAACTTTTTTATTTTTGACTCTTGAAGGTTAAAGTACATTTTATACGGTTAATATCGATACGGGGAATCCAAATATTCGATTGGTTTTGCCGCGCAAACGATATTAAAAAAATTAGGGCCCAAATTATAATTTCACGCTTCAAACTCGCTTCGCGGGAACTCGTCTAGCTCGAAAAATACATAAGGTCTAGGAGACTTATTTAAACAGTCTTATAGAGCGTCAAATTATCTATCTTTCAACGGTAGTTACAGCGCCATAGCTATTATATAACTGAAGCGGCAGACGATCGTGTGAAATATACTACTTATAAAAAAGGGACGAAAAATTTTTTTTTTAATAAATCGCCATTACATTATAATTTAACTTTTTGCGCCAAAAGTTCCTGTAAAATGTAGCAAATTAACTCCACTATCTTTTTTCTTAACATTTATAATTAAAATAACGAGTTTTAAGGGTCGAAAAATATCGCGTAATTTTGGCCCTTTTTTTTCATTTTTTTTTGGGGCCAAAAATACCCCCTCTCAAAAGATAGAAAAAAAAATTACGGCAAAGAATATACCAATTTTATTGAATTTGGAGCACCAGAACCGAAATTTAGTCAAAAATTAAAAATATTTTTTTTTGCAAAAAATTAAGAATGGTCATATTGGGTTTCGAACCCACGAACTTAAGTATCGTTAACGTGATTGATTACCACTAGACTACGTGACCAAGAGAATTTGAAATTTTCGAGTGATTATTTTTAAACATCAATAACTTCTGTTCTACTGGGCCGTTTGATCTGAAACTTTTTTCATTGGAAAGAGGATAGATTGTAGTGTGTGAAATAGGATACAACTTGAGAAAAGACGCATGTGCACTTAGTGGATAATGCACTTAAAAAGTACACATTTTTTCGATATTTCAAACACTATTATTTCCAGTTCCAATCATCGTAGAATGTTATTTTTTGGATTAAAATGTAGTTTGGAGTCATTTCTAACTATAATCGTAACATTTGTTTAACTTTTTATGTATATAAAGTGACTTAAAATGCCCTTGAATATGGTCCAAAATCGCAAATGTCGCGATTTATTAAATTAGATTTTTTACACTTTTAGTGACTGACACTTGATCATACACCATCGTAGATCGGTAGAGGATAAACATAAGTTTGTTAAATAAGAACCACCATTACGATCTGCTGAAGTGCATTTGTACAAATAAGTGTGCAAAAGTGCAAATTTTTTAATAAGGTCAAATTATATAGCATTGGGTTCTTTTCTTTGCAGATACTTTATTTTCATATTAATATGTTGTTTGGCTCATACTGAGCGCATTAGGGATATGCGTACAAATAAGCGGCCCTTATTAAGGCTTCGATTGGGTTAATAAATAAAACATAAGGTTGTAATATTCTAAAAAAACCAGTGTGATATTAAATGCACTTTAAACATAAAATAGAGATCAAATAACAAATGGACCACACAATTAAAAACTCGCACAATTTTGTACTTATTATATCGCTTCAAATTAATTCAACAGTGGATATTTGGGGGAAGGGGGAAGTTACAGGGTGCATTCGGGGGAAGTTTGGTGAACTGCATTTATGCAGTGAATCCAAACTTCCCCCTTTTAGATATCGTATACTTAAGACATGCTCGGTTGTCAGGGAAATAATTGTTACTGTCACACTTTGCTTCCATTTATCCTATCCTTTATTATTACCCCAGTCAGATAAGAGATAATAATCAGTAAAAACTAAACTAAACTGTCTTTCATGCAAACAAATTTCGAACTAAAGACGGGTGAATGACCATGACCATGGAAATAATTTTAAATATAATCGTATATCAACTCTTTGGGGAGGCTTCCAAACCCAAAAACAATTATTTCGTTACATATAATATAGTAAATAACGTTGTATGTTCTTCTTCCTCTCATAATAAAATATATATGAAATATCTCTGATCGCTGTGCCCTGAACATTTCACAACCAAAATGTTTCAGTGTGAAAAGTGTAGGCCTATCACACCCCGCCTGTTCGCGCTTTTGAAGACCTTTAGCAGTTTAACCTGCCAAAATTTATATGTCTTTTAGTTAATTAAAACACCTTTAGCATACGACAACAATTTATGCTAATACACAAAACATTAGCCGAAGTCAGCCCATGCGCGATCATTCACCCGATGGATCTACACCCGGGAGACTGAATTCGGATGCTTAAATTTTATTATTGCAGTGTAAGGTTGCAGTGTATACCTACTGTATTATTCGATAGATCGTTAATAATTAATCTCTGACAGATATTATTGGCTTTCGGGAAATATTAACAGTTCCTTTAGGACGTGGCGCTTTATCTATTTAAACAGAACTAAGACTTATACTAAAACGCAACGATACTGCTTATGATTGAAGTATAAAGCGTATTCTTTAGGAAATACTTTGTTACCAATCACAATCATACACTCTATTCTGCCGACCGTCAGTATATTTGATCACACATAAAGAGAGCAGCAATTGACTAAATCTGCTAAATAACATTGGATTCAATACACACCACATTAATATAAATCGCAATTGTTATGTATAGCCGGTCTCTCTAACCTGTAGTGTATCAAGAAAATTGGGAATTTGGGTGATTTATCCGTATTATCCAAAGAGCAATATTTCCATCAACAAATAGGTACAATTAATAACGGACGGTAAAATAACAGTACAAACAATATGATTAATGCAATTAAATTAAGTGAGTAGTTAAGATTAGTTAGATTCGATTGATTAATTAGTTAGGTAACAGTTTATACTTTCGATAATTTAAGCAGTTTACTAGAGTTCTTCCCAAAAGGCCGGTGTTTCTGGCTTAGACAGCAATAACAACAAAGTATCAAGTAAAAACAGTAAGACTGATCA
>JAUCBJ010007591.1:0-41574 GCA_032718475.1 Nemertoderma westbladi
TATCAAAGTTAATGCATCAGCAGTTAGTGGATTGAGACTTTGACATGGTTAACATTTCTCTTATCGCGATCAGTCTTATCATTTCTCTGTCCCACTTTATTTCCCGGTTGCAATGGAACTCTTTGCATATCCCTTTGCATTTGCAGGCATTGGTATACAGAACCCATCTAATTATGTCGACCAATTAACACATTGAAATCACAGGGGAGACTGGATTGTGTCATTTGCAAGTGGCAAAACTTACATTCTCTGTGAAAGCAATTTTATTAAAATGCATACAGCACTGCATTGCACCACCACCGCCCCCGATGCACTCTATCTTATTTAGTATTTATTTAATCCGATCAAATTGCTTTTCAAACTACTCGAAACTGCCCTGAACGGCATCACTTGTGAACAAACACCAAATGATATTCATTCTTGTCAAACACACTTTCCAGATTGTTGCCATGTATACCTGGTGGTCATGGTCGTGGTCACTGCCACGGTCGTGGTCACTATTGTGGTTGCTGTCGCTGTTGCAGTCTCGCTGCTGCAGTTGCAGTTTGTTGTCGTCGTCATGGTCGCTGTCAGGGTCGCGGTGCGGTAACCACAGTGGTACACTCGTGCAGCTACAAATAAATGGAACAGTTACAAATATACTCATCATTGAAGAACTTCACTTATCTGTTGTGAGCTTTATTCAGATAGGGGGGGACTTTCGACGCAATAAAATTCATCCCTCTCCAGGGGAAATTCGACGCAAATAACAGCTGATTACTCTCAAAAATAAAACTGTAACCTGTTCCATCCTGCTTAGTTTATTGTTTTGGTTAAAATAACGTGCCACTGTAACCTGCTCCTTTCCCTAAATTGAGAATTTAACATTGAGGCGGGATATTAATTCGCCAAGTTGGGATATGCATCCAGTCCCCCCCCCCCCCCCCCCCCTCTCGCTTTATTACGAAGTGTTGTCAATTTTTTAACCTGTTCTCTATAAGGTACAGAATCCCCCACCATCTGCCACAAATCATAAATCAGGAATACTAATAATAATTCTCATATGATGCCCCTTCAATATATTATACACACAGTAAACCTCTATAGGCCTATATAAGGACATGAATGATCAAACAGCAATCAGTAGCCCAAATTGATAATCAAAGATTCACAAATCGATACAATTTCCCATTAGCCAACATGATGCTTTGTATAGTTTGTACATAATAATTATCTGGGTACCTGTTCCTATCGAAAAATATCACTACTTTAATCCTTTAGTAAGAAACTATTGGTAAGAAACATTTGCAGTGACTGACGGCTTATCATAGAGTAGGAGTGATCCATTAGTTTAGCCCCATTGGTTAGGGTATGTACAGTTGATCTACTAGAAATTAAAATTGGCTGACCAAATTTGATGAACCTTTCTGTCTAGGGATTAATGGTTATTGTTTATTTAGTGTGTACTACATTACATATTAACATAATATATCAACCACACCACTAGAATGCATTGTCAGCTGCCTCATCATTAACTGAATGGAATTGTGAGGTCCGATTGAGCATGTATAACGAATTTATGCAATATGTTAAATTAGTCTACTTTCATTTTGATGTTGTCTATGACGCACTAAATCGATCATTGCGATTAGAATCCTAATCGTGATTATGTGTTTTCAATGGAGGTGATAATTGTTTCGTAAATGCGCTTGTATGGGATTATGATTTCAGTTCGAATGAGCATACTCTCTGTGCCATATGAGTATAGAAAGTTTGTCATGGTTTGACAGGATATGTAGAATATCCATTAAATACCACGCATAGGGGTCAATGTTGAGTCGACTTGGGGCCCATGTCCCATTTCATCAAAAATTGAATTTATTGGATATGTTTTACCATAGAATCGCATCTTTTTATCCTTAGGCAAATCTGATTTCCTTTTTTATGGCCCAGCCTACGTGTAACACAGTTCATGATCGGCCATGTAAATTCTCAATTCTTCTGCATTACTAAGACTAAGGCACCCTATACTGGCCAATTCCAAATTAGCAAGCGAATATTACTAAGGCACAGAATAATCAAGGCTCAAAATCACTAAGGCTGCCAAAGATGTGGCTAAGTCAGAATTTAAGTCTTAATCTTGGTCCCTGAAAAGGTTTCTGATATTCTACAGGAGCTTACCAATCAGCAGGTTGTCAGCATCTGTGCCAGTCAGTCCAATCATGGAAATCGGATCTGGGACATTTTGTCATGTGACTCTTCATCCATGGACTATTCGTCCCTGGACTATTCGTCTCAGGGATGAAAAGTCTGGCACAAAAAGTCCTTCGGGACGAAAGGTCTGGGGACAAATAGTCTGGAACGAATGGTCGTAATGAAAAGTCCTGGTCCATATACCATGGAGATCAATCAACTTAGCGCCAGATATACCCCTGGGGTCTTTATAAAATGCCTGAGTGTTTGGATGAGTGCGTCATAAGAAATGAAAACGAGTGAGTTGGTCCCCATACCCAAGAAGGGCAACTAAAAACTTAGGATCTTTGCATAGAAATTTGTTGATCTCTATTGTTGCAAAGCTACAATATAGTTAGTTATATTAAATTACATTACACCAGGGATCCTATTGTCAACTAAGAGTTAGAAATCTGGCTGTTGTCTTTGTTGGCTTCGATACATTCTCTCAATCATGTATGATCAGTATACTTGAATCATATTGGACTCAGGAAATTATTGCTGCAATCAGATCACTATGTTTTAGGGTGAGTCCTCCAGGGCGAAGCACTTTGCACGATTCTTATCCATAATTATGGCTGATTATATTTTACACATATCCTTAGATCCTATATCTGATGAAGCACCGCCAGTCGGTACGAAATATATTATAATACTGTTATAATCTCGCAACAAATTTAATTATATTTATATCCTTAGACCATCATAGTGACAATGCATCATATGCAACTCCTCCTACTGTTCAAGAAGTCGAGGTCCTCCTCTACGTACCTTACTGACCAAGACTTAGTTGATGACTTGGGAGTTTTCTCAGGATGACTAGAGGGATTCCTATGGCCCCTCAGCTCATCACATTTGGGTCAGACTGCTTCTATAATTTTGGCTTTCCTATTAACTATCTTCTTATTAAGTCCCCCAAGCTTGCCACTTGAATATAGCCGCATCCACTTTGCAGGACATTGCTTTTGCATTGAGAACCAGCACATTCACGATCTTGTACTTTGGCAGCCTCATGGGGAGATTAAGCATAATGGGCAGTCAATGACTTTCTTGAGACGCATCTTAAAGGACACTGGCCTTGAAGATGCGGATAATCTCGCAAAAGCCATGGCGGATACTGAGTTGTGGCGGTGTAATTTTGTTGATAAGACAGCATAGCATTCTTAATGCTCGTTGCATTGGGCTTTCCAATTGTGAATTGCATGGTGGTGGTAAAATATTTTTGTTAAGACAGCCTATATAGAAAAAATATAATCAATATCAACTATAAAGTATAAAGTCTATATAAACTGCCCTACCAATATTTTACAATTGACTGTAGAAGAGTCTAGTTCTAGGGAGGATTGGGTGAAACTGTTGTCACCCAGATTATTATAAGACTGATGTGTACAGGTGCAACAGCTACCGCAACAGCAGCAGGCACGATTGGATCATCCAGAAATATTGGGGATGGCAGTTTCCTCAGCTAGGCATTAACGAGCGGATATCTGAACCTTAGCTGTTGCTGGGTAGTTAGAACCTGTAGTAGGTTTTCACACAATGATTCCCAATAAGAAGTAGAAGTATTTGGGCCACAGGTCACTGTTAAACAATGCATTAACCTCTCCAACTCTGCACAGAATATAAACGATTTGTAGGTTTTGTTAACTCCCTTCAACATGCCGATTATTACGAATGGAAGGTTATCCACTCCTCGAGGATGGTCCACTACCATTAGTGTAATCCATTTGTGACTGTGAATCAACCACAAAACTATTAAATCAGGAGAGCCTGAACTCGGGCGAGATGACGAAACATCCTCTATTTGAGCAACAGTTGCAGACTCAAGAAATGCACCTTTACTTCTGTTGCATTGTTGACGTTTACTCCTTGAGTGGCATTTATCTGAAACTAAACGACTAGATTTAGAATAATTTTATAACGTAGGTTTTGGAGGAACCACCGTCGGAGGGATTCTCCAAAAGCAAATCTTCAAGACAGGAAACAGTTTTTTGAAATGGGGTAACTATTGGAGGATTCTCAAGAGGGGAAACTGGGCGCAAATCCCATCTTAGCGAATCAATATCCCGCCTCCAAATAGGGGGGGAAACTGGACGCAATAAAATTTTTCCCTATCCAGGGGAAATTCGACGCAAATAACAACTGATTATTCTCGAAAATAAAACTGTAACCTGTTCTATTGTGATTAGTTTATGGTTTTGGTTAAAATAACGTGCCACTGTAACCTGCTCCTTTTCCTAAATTGAGAATTTAACATTGAGGCGGGATATTAATTCGCCAAGGCGGGTTTTGCGTCCAGTTCCCCCCCCCCCCCCCCCCTGTCTCCCCACCTCAATGTTAAATTCTCAATTTAGGGAAATGAGCAGGTTACAGTGTGGTACGTTATTTTAACCAAAACAATAAACTAAATGCAATAGAGTACAATAGTTTATTTTTTTGAGTAATCAGCTGTTATTTACGTCGAATTTCCCCTGGAGAGGGATGAATTTTTATTGCGTCCAGTTTCCCTCCTTATCTACAAGAATCGTGACGTGATGTGGTCCTGCAGACCGCTCTAATCTTATTGAGGAGAAATACCATGTCTGATTCCGTATTAATCTGAGGAATAGTGGATAAATCACATGAAATAAATATCAGTTGCGGGGATAACAACTGAAACCCAGGATATTCAAACATAGGAAGTCCTGATTTTGGACCTTTATACAAGAAGGAAAGGAAACATAACTCGACGTAAAGAATTGATTTGGCCAAAGAAGACTTTCAGTAAAGTTGCAGTTATGGGATAAAACTACGTACATTTTACATACTGTATCCATGTAAAACATAGATTTGTTGCCGTAAGTGGTTTTCAGTGTTATTATTCTTGTATATATTTATTTTGCACTCACTCACTATTTTCGTTCGCTTAACAAACTTCGTTGGTACATGGTACATCAAAAGTATGCATAAAGTGATTACACATGTAGATCAGCACATGGAGTTTACATTGTTGATCTATGCTGCTCATTCGGCCTCAACGGTGATGCCTCGATTCAACATTAACTCGGTAAGGGTAATATTTAAGTTTCCATCATTGACTACGCAATTCCGCTAACACACCATCGATCAAACAAAGACGTTGATTTTGTCGTGTGAAACACTGACATGAAGAGGAGATTGAAGTCGAATAAATTATCGTAATACTGTCAATCGATAATTAAAGTGACGTTGGCTACTACAATGTGGTAGAAATCCTATTATACTAGTATTGTAAATCGTTAATTAAAACTACAGCATTTTAGCTACAAATAATAAAGGGGGTGTGGTTCAATAACAGTGTTTATATGTTGCTATTGTATACAAATTTGGAGAATATTCGCTGCACAAAGTATCTATATTAGATAGATAGATGGGAGGCAAATATGTTGACAAAAAATCAAAAAAGTTACAGGTATGCTTTTTCGTTTAATGGCAGAATAATACTATTCAGTATTATATTGAAACAATGTCATACTTTGAGCGATGGTATTGTGACCGCATGTTTGCTCTATTATTACAATAGTTCATCATAAGTCGATATCGTATACCGGTAGGCCATTCATTGATATTTTATTGTTACACATAAGTGGCAAGTGAAGCATAACATGTTTACTAATATAATAAAATATCAACCTTAAAAATCACAAATCAGATCCCCGGCAATGTAATCTAGGATTCCACTGCATGCGAAGCGGGTTTGTGTTTTTCAACATTGGATTGCTGTTCTTTATTTCAATTTTATTAATAATAATAGGATAATATTCATTATCTGTAGATGTTTCTACTCCCTATATTTAATAATAATGTTAACCAATCTGCATAAAATGCAGATACTTACTATACAGTATATTTTAGTATGTTTTTTAACTCGAAATATTTATAAAAATGTGTATAAATCAGTAATACGCGAATATAATAGAATATAATATAATAGAGTTAGTAGAACTTATTAACAAGTACAACATATTAATATAGTAAAAGCAAGTAAATGGTTAATTTAGCGCAATATATCATTAACTATTGGCAATCTCAAAAATAAAATTATAATAGTATCCAACCTATGCAAATAATATGCATATGTGGGCTTGGAAGAACTTGGTCTCCAGGTTACGGGCGACGTCTGATTTCCAGATGGTATACATTTTTGATAGAGCTATATGATGTCTTTTTTTCTAACTTATCTGCTGTTCTCTATCCATGACCCAAGGTACTACTGGAAGTCGTTAATGTTATTTAGTTTTTTTTAAAGAATCCATTAACATTAAAAGTCCTGTATTCGGTCTTCATAGCAGCATTTATATGCAATCCAACCTCCTTAGCAGCCCACTCCACTTTATTAGAGAGCAGGGCGATGTCATCCGCAAAGTCGGTGTCTGTGACTGTAGTTGCCGGATATCAACTACTTCTGCGTTCTTGTAGTGTGAATCCTAGATCTCCACCCTTTGTGGCCATCCTCATTGCATTGCATAAATGCATAATCCAGTACAATTACAAATAGTAATGGCGCCATGTGTCACCTTGCAGTACGCCAGCCAGGATTGAGAAAAACTCAGTTTCACCATCTGGTGAGAGTACCTGAGTTTCTGTGTCACAATATAATAATCGAATGCCAGCAACGACTACTTCTGGTATTCCATAAGCTTTTAGTGCTATTTTTCCACGATTTACGGAGTTCAATGCTGCTGCCTTGAAGTCCACAAAGTTGGAACTGAGGGAAGACTCTTTGACTCTATTCCTTCAATCAATTTCCATGGGTAGTGGTTTGTCATATATAGTTTCCTTGTAGGGAGGGCTGAACTTGATGTTTGGTGGTCGCAGAAGTGATCTTACCATTTCCCAACACGTTCTATGTTATTATCAGCTTATAGGCGCCCTTAAACATTATTATTATTAGTTTATTTCATTCGCACACGGCGACATCATAGTAAAAATGTGTACAAATTACACAATAGTTGTCATAGAGTTCCGATTTACACACAGAATATATTGCATAACAGGGACGAATGAGTAAGTACGTATAGTGGAGCGACACAATATTCAGATATAAGTTATAGTGTTACGGAATATTAAATAAAATAGATATTATGCTTTGCATAATGCATATGTAAAAAGAAGACTCTGAACTAAACAAGTACCGATACCAAATATATATTGGACCAGAAGAGTGAGGAGAACTGAGTGCGGATAAACTCAGCCTTGTAGTTCTCGATAGTAGATATCCTTCCTGGTTGAAGTCGTTGGCTCAAGGAAGATTTGCTGTACTCATATGTAAAAAGGGATGTGATTAGAGGCATTGGGAATGCTCTTCTTGATGAATCGTAAGTGGAGAAGACACCAACATACGAATGATTGCTTCTTGGCACTTTGGCTAACACTCGTGTGAGGGTTTGCAGGATAAGATTCGGACAATTCTTACAGCGCAGCAATATACATAGGCACTCGTGGTATGCCTCCATTGTTAATGGTCTACAGCCAATGAGGCAATATATAATTTGGTTGCTGACGTATGGTCCTAGGTGGAGGACTCCCCGGAGAGCCTTGCGGTAATACCAGTTATTCTAGAGCTGGAGTTGATAGCGCACACACTTGGAATTTAACAGTATATAAAATTGTAGGAACTGCGACAGTGCACCAGAGGTACCCAACAGTATCACAGTCCAATTTGCGACATGTCCAGCCGTTCCTGTGGAAAATGTCAGATATGCGTGCGATTGTTTGTATACAACTTTGTAGCCGACTAGCATTGTTTGCGATTGCAACAATAGGGAATCCTAAGAATGTAAGAGAGGAGCTCGATGGTACTTAGACGCCATTTATATTTAAGAAAGTTGGAACACAATGAGTCGAGTTGCCAAGACCAAGATGAAAAGACCACTTTGTTTTACTCTCTTCAAACTGTAGGTTAATGCTGCTGAGTTCATTAGATACAGTGTCAATTATGTTTTCAATTTCTTTCGGAGTTCTTCCTACAATTAATATATCGTCAGCGCGTAGGAGATGATCCCAAGCCAAAACAATGATATGTTAAAACCGTATCCTTGGGAGTCTGTCTTTTCGAAGACATCACCTGTGTACATGATGAAGAGTATAGGGGATAGTATAGAGCCTTGCTTCACGCCTTTGACAAGTCTGACACCTATATTGTTGATACTGTCACCAAACTTAAGGAAAGCGATTGATGAGCGGTAATAAGCTAACAGTGATAGACAGATGTATGGATTAAGGTGCTTGGATAATTTTCCGAAGAGTATGGCATAGTCGACATTGTCGAAGGCACTACTGATATCAAGCTGACAGACATATGTTGTATTCCTCTGGAGACGCTGCTATTCAAGAAATTCCAGAATTGTACTAATTATGATATCTGACCCAATTTTCTTTTGATATGCGAGCTGCGGCAGTGGTATAAAGTCGGGGAGAGATAGAAACTCAAACATGATGACGCTCTTCATCACTTTGCTAACTACGTATATACTGGCAATTGGACAATAGGACCTGTGTGATAAGGCATTCCTCCCTTTTCCTTTATATAAGCTTGAAATAATTGTATACCCTAAGGTCTCAGGGACTTTGCCTAGTCTGAAGCATGTGTTGATAATGTCGGCCAGTACATTGCAAATAAAGTCCTCATCGAGACACATTATGTGTTCCACTACAAGGGAGTTGATGTCTCCAGATTTTCCTTTGGCAAGAGCCATTGTGGCGCGCTTTATGGTTGTCGGTGATAATACAGGGAATGTAGATTCTGTACATCTGTTTTGTAGATCAGACACCAGCTTGTCCATATTGTTGTCATACCCTGCCTACTTTATATTCAAAGCTGTTAAATTTTTTAGTATGTCGGTTTGAACTGAATCTGGTGGTTTATTGGCTTTTTTATCATTGAAAGCACCCCAGAAGGCCTTTGGGTTATTCCTAAAGGTATTTATTCGCCTTCCTCTTGATATTATCTGATGTCAGTGACTTCAGCAGCCAGTTCTTTAGTCTGCGGACACAAACGACGAGATTCCTTGTAAGCTACGCCATATAGACTAGTTTCATTCTTGTCATCTGTGCACCATAGCTCAAATAGTTTCCGGCATGTGGTTGATCTGTCTTTGAGTAAAGCTGACCGTATTCGCATATTCTTGGTTTTGCGCAATTTCCTAATTAATGGTAGAAAAATCTTCGCTGCACCATAAATACTATTTTGGACTCCGGAGACAAATTCTGTTAAGTTGTTGAGATCCCAGTTGATTGGCAACACACCCACTGAGTCATACATCCCCTTCACCTCGCTTTGGACCTTTTGTTGATATAAAAGTAGGTGCTCATCAGTTACCTTGCCCCATGCAACCTTGATTGGTGGTGGTAGTTTTCTATACACTCCTGATATCTTTCTGGTGTCTTTAACTTCAAATTTCATCTTGAACTTCTCAAATTTAAAGTTAGCCAAGAGTGGGACATGGTCAGATTGACATAGTGCATCATCAGAGCCAATGGTGCCTTTGACTAAACATTGATAACCTAGATTATTGGATATGATGTGATCAATGTATGAGGCTACTGCGATGAGATTATTTTCATTAAGAAAACCGTGAAGCCTGTCGCCTCGAGAGGTAGGATGATACCTACATTTATGTGGTCCTTGTAGAGGTCCAAAGTCGCAGTTAGTTGGTGTCGGACAAAATGATAGGAATTGCAGTCTCATAAGAGTTAATTAAGTTTGTTAACCGCGCTAACAAGTTCTCGAAGGTTACAGAGGATTTTGAAGAATCAGGAGCATAGCACGAAAGGGCAAGCACAGATTGGCTGCAGTCTGAGGATGCAAAGATTCCTACTATATCATCTCCGCTAGATACTTTAGTGGCATTGTGGAAGGTTTCTCTTCTGTACCAGAGTGAAGTACCTCCAGCACCTCTAACTCGGTTTGGGTTGCACATTAACTGATAGTATATACACATTCAAACTTGTTATGTAGATTTGGCAGTAGTTCCTTGGCCTCAAGTGCATCGAGCCAATGTTCCTGTACAGCGAATACATCAGTTTCTTCCAATAACTGTGAAATTTTATCAGAGCTAGAATGGAATCCCCGGCAATTGAAACTCCCAGTCCAGAGGTGAAAGTGATTGCAGTAGTCATTACTTGTATCACATAATGAACCTGATTGCTGGATTGGAGTGTTAAAGACGTTGCTTATAGGGCTGCCTCTGGAAATGACTGTGTGGTTTACGTTGGTACAGACCAGTCTGTATGTATGACTAGATGTTTGTTTCCCTGTGAATTCATGCTGATGTCTATTGGCACGGCTGTGTGTGATCCATTTGCAACACCGAACTCCATCAGACCAGAAAGAGTCACTGCAGACAGTGTCATGATTAAACATATCGACTGTGATCCTTATACTCACAGTCCTTCCTTGTGTGCGAATTGGCTTCACTCGATAAATATCAACATTTTTCGCGACTAGATAATCCTCAATGTCCATTGGGTTGTACTGTCTTGGTATGCCAGTTACATATAAGTATGTGTATAGATGGTGGAGGGTTGATTGTGTTGTGTTACCTTGGCGTCTATGGCCATTATTGATATATGGCCTTTGGGCCTGATGTTGCTGATGTGTTTGTTTTCGGAAGTGGTTAGCTCTGATTTGAGTCGCAAAGGTGTTCGGCGGGTTATGAGAATGACCTGCACGATGTGCTCCGCTAATTTGTTTGTTGTTATTGATTTTCTGATTTGCCAGTGTATCTCTAATGTTGTTCGTAGGATCATGATCGATGTCATTCCCTGCTATATCATTGTCTGCATCACTCAAGGTTATATAGCTTGTGGAAGAATTTGATGGTGTCTCAGAGTTGGTTTCACAGTTGTCCCACTTATTAGGCACCATGCTGGAGCTCTATCGACTGTTACCAGTAAGTTCCGATAAGCAAGCATACCCATTGCTGATGAGTATAGATGATGCTGACTTTGACTTAGCGCAGTATGCATCATTAGTGCCTTCCACATTTGGTTTGAAGGCGTTCCTTGCCTTTGGCTTAGTCCATTTATTAGTTTTATTAATCGGTTGGCTAATGGGGGTATCGTTTGTAACTTCTTCATCACAAGTGGAGTAAACATCGTTTGATAACATGTGGTTTTTATGTGCCATACAGTGTTGGACTATGTGTTATTCAGTTGGTCCTGCAAAACAATTCATGCATGCCTCTCTTGGTACAATTCAACCTTTAGGTTAGTGATATCCTGTTTGAGAGCATCATTTTATGTCTCTACTTTACACAATCTGGACTGGATTAGTTCGACAGCTTGTGTTAAGTCTAATTTGAGTTGGTCGTATCCAGAGCTAGATGATCCCGTCACAGTGATTGGTAACAATCGCTTTCTACAGATCTCATGGAACGTTCCATCTTTCATGCAGGAGAGAAGTTCATATATATCTACAGCAAGTTCTTTAATAGAGTTCCTAGAAGAGAATCCATAGAAGACACCTTGTGTAGGATTCATTAGTTGCTTGACATCGGTAAAAAGAGCATCACGTAGGTTGGATAGGGTGATGGTACTCTCTTTGCCTAATTCCTAAGCCTAAGCTTGACACTAGAACAAAATTGCCTCCGCTTTGCAGGACATTGCTTTCGCCGTGAGGACCAGCCAGTGCATAATCTTGTACTTTGGCAGCCTCATGGAGTGAATAAGCATGGTGGACAGCCCATGACTTTCTTGAGACGCATCTTAAAGGACACTGGCCTTGAAGATGCGGATGATCTAGCAAATGTCATGGGTGATAGGGAGTTGTGGCGGTGCAATTTTGTTGACAAGCCGGCACAGCATTCTTAAAAATGCAGCTGCAATGCAGCATGCCGATCCTAGTAGTAGTAGTAGTAGCCTAATTCCTTCAGAGTCTTTTTCTTAGTGTCATTCAGTAGCCTGGAGAGGTCAAACACCTTGTAGGATGGAAATTTGTACGATGGTTGGTAGTTGGCTCTCACATGAGCTGCGGAGATTTGTGGGTGTGGATGAACTTTGACTCTCTGTGTATCTATTCCTACTTCTGTGGTTGTCTCAAAAGGGATTTTTGTATTTGACATCCATGAGTATCCCTTTAATCCAAGAACGAGCAGATTCTGATTGTAGAAGATTGTCAGGTATACAGGACTTATGATGGGCCAGTGCAGCTGCATAAAGGCATATAAAATTTCCACAGTCAAAGTGATTATCCTGAAGAGGAAAGTTGAATATCCGACTGGAATCGATACATCTCCACTTTACATGCTTGCTAGTAGTGGAGCAGTCATGCTTTTTGTAATGATTATCCATGTTTTTAAATACATTGCATAATCTCTGAGTGATAATGTTTGGGGTACTATTCCCCAGTGGGCATAGTTTGCATATAGTCTTTGTCTGGACGTTAATAACATGCAATACATGATGTGAGTTCGAACATTCAGGAACAATAATAAACTCTATGGGGACTGATCTCTGAAATTTGATTAGGAAATAGCTTCTAGCTATGTATTTAGCTGCTGCAGCTTTATTGTAATTATGGTTAAGAAGATTCTGGGAAAGCTCATCGCTTATCCATACGACATTTTGCTGGCTGTGCTCTAACATCCAGCAGAAGGCATTCACAGCACCGTTATGTAGCCAATTCTTACCTTCTAATGAGCGTAATTCAATGTCAGTTGGTTGTGAGACCCCATAGTAGAAGTCCTCAGTTCTAGAGGTATGAATGTTATAGGCTATAGTGTCAATTTGCTGATATATTTCTGCATTGGATGGTGGTTTGCTTGATTTCCCGGGAATAACACAGACATCATTCCCAGAGGGATTTAATGCATCAGACCAGACATTTTGGTGACTTACTATAGTGGATGTAGGTTGTGCTTCACTATTGAAGGTAATCAGATCAGCCGGTTTGTTGATCTGAATGCTGTCCCTTTCTTCCCATGTGCCATCATCTAAGAGATCATCAACAACAACTTTGTTGATGTCGATAGCGTTTGGGGAAACAAGGATATTATCCCCGGGACATACGCTTACTGTTGGAGTGATATTTTCCATGGGACGTACAGTTACAATAGGAGTGATAATTTCCTGGCTGTGGGAGTGATATTTACCCCAGAACATACACAATTTACTGTAGTATTGTCAGACCTTGTGAGGCTGCCATTGTAAGAACTGTCAACTGTATAGTTCAACGGAAAAATATTTTTACTGGACACGGAAGTAACGTGAGTGGAAATGCCGCTCACAGCATAATTGTTATTACTACAAAAATTTGAGAAAACGTGAGTTGATACGCTACTCAAAACGTTTTTGTTGGAGACATTGGGTATGGTTACGTTATTAACATTATTACTGCGATTATTGGGAATAATGTGAGTTGCTTCTCTATGAAAACGTTATTACTGGAAAAATTAGGAATAACATGAGTTGATTCGCTACTGGTAGTGGAAATATTGGGAATGATAACGTTATTAGCATTATTACTGCAATTAATTATTACATTATTACATTATTAACATTTTCCGTCCAGATACCTTATTTTCCAGTTTGCCAGAACGCTTAGACGTTTGCTATACTATATACTACTACTACAACTGCTATTTCGAGTGCGCTCGGCTCGGGCAACATTTGCAATGTAAGCAGATAACGTAAACTAATCAATAACGAAGTTTGTTAGATGGATGTAACATATGATCTGCCACTTATATTTAAATGATAACTATTTACTTCATAGTAAATCCAATATGGTTTTTTTTATTGTTCACCCCGCGATGTATAATTTTGCAGAGAAAGCGTGAGATATAGAGCAATATAGGTTAATTATACTCAATGGCTCAAAAGGGAATAAAGCAATTTGTTCTTCTGAACTTCACCATATAATTTAACTGTGGTTGCACTTTACGAGTAACTTCGTATATCCCATGATTTTAATTTGCTTTATTGATTGCCATTTCAATTAGTTTATTTCATGTGCATAAGGGTTTTTGCTTCTTCAACAATTTCAGCAACACTTCATAATCAAAAGTCTCCTCATCAGGACTCCTCTACAGTCAGTCTCCTCTCCAGTTTTGACAAGCAGTGTGGATACCTACTTTTCCATCACTCATTTTGCCAATTAAGATAACAGATTGCTTCATTAACATAGCAGTTTCAGAGTTTCAGTGCAGTCGATAGCTGGGGCAGCGGTGTGGTGCGATAGTCTATCTATTTGGTTTTAATGAGTAGGTAGTTTATTTCAATGTGCGGAATCAATTTTAATTGTTGCCTCGCTGCCTTATCACTCATTCACTTTGCCAAAATTCGATGATAATTCGATTGTTTCTTGGACTGATTTCTCTGGTTACTGTTTAACTTTTCAGCATGAGCTATTTTTGAAGTAGAGAATTCAGTCAGATTTCGTCTAAAGACCCGTTTTTACATTTTATTTTATAATTTTGAGGGTCGCGATATGCAGACTTTCATACATTTCTGTTTATTTTCTACAGGCTGTCATTAAACCAGTTGAGACCGGATCCTATTAAAAGAATTTTAGTTTTATGCGAAATTTCGAACTGCAGACTTGTGTTTTAACCAATAGGACTTATGGCAGATTGTTTGTAGGGGTGTGAGCTGAGTCCATAGCAGTATAGTGTGTATGGGGGTTGTTTAACGACACAACTAACTCAAAAACAGTTTTACCTATTACACGTTTCCTATCATATCCAACTTCCACTATCTGGCATTAGATATAATAATTTCCTGTCCCAATCAGACTTTCACTATCTCTAAGACTGTAGCCTACAGGTGGTATACCGCAGTGTAGAAAATTAATCCTTGGTAATGCTAGTCTTTCAGTTCCACAATGATTCACATACTGATTTACTTAATATAGACATTAAATCCAACAATCCTATATGTCAAGACATTAAGGCAATATGTGTGTATCAGACACTGCGCTGTGTAGCAGAATAACCTCTGTCTACATTGGATAATTTGTTACAGAAGGCAGGACTACTGCGCCTCCCGACCACGTACCGTGAACACATGTGCAGGAAGTGTGGTCCATCATTACTGATTAGTTAGTCACACAGTTGTTAACATAGTACTATTGATGTGGAATGATACCGGAGATTTCCTTCCCTTTTAAAAACTGAAAGAAACAAAACTGTAACCTGTTCTATTGACTTTCGATTATTGTTTTTGGTTAGAATACTATTACTACTATCAGCATGCTGCATTGCAGCTGCATTATATATATTACATATACAACAGTATATTAAGAATGATGTGCCGGTTTGTCGACAAAATTGCGCCGCCACAACTCCCTATCACCCATGACATTTGCTAGATCATCCGCAACTTCAAGGCCAGTGTCCTTTAAGATGCGTCTCAAGAAAGTCATGGGCTGTCTACCATGCTTATTCACTCAATGAGGCCGCCAAAGAACATGATTAAGCAGTAAACACCCCCAAGGTTGTATAGAATCTGATTGGAGATGTGTTAATTGTACTTGACACAGTGAACCCGTCACAATTGGTTAGAATATCGTGCCACTGTAACCTGCTCATTTCCATCAATTGATAATTTAACATTGAGGCGGGATATTAATACGAGTCTTTAGTTCCCGCGGGTTTTAGTTTCATATTCCCTAACAAATTATTTCCCGAACAACTTGGTTCCTCAAGAAGCCGGATTTTTGTGCGGTTGCGGCTGCAGCCACCGCCACCCGGCCTTGTGCAGCCAACTCCCAGCATCCCATGATGACATTGAGCCACAGCTGAATTTCTGATTCAGTCTTATCAGCATCATAAAGATGCAGATTTTTACCGTAACTGTTGTACTTGTACCGGTAGTATAACTAACTGGTATTACGAACTGCATTCAGCATCAAAAACATTCATGGGCCTCCAATCCGGAAGCCCTGCTTATACCCCAGATAGTAAAAGTACTGACTTGGGTATTTTGACTATAGTATAGTATTTGGGTGATGGTGGTTTATTGTTGTAAATCGAAACATTCCGCAAAGTTTATTATGGTATTTTTTCATTCGGGATTTTTGTTGTAATAATTTAACTATTATTACTGTAATGTTTTGGTTAGTAGTGTAATAAAATATTACAACATACAGAAACAAACAGAACACAATAAACCGATATTAAGCCTAGCGACTTCAGATTTACGTACACTGAGCAGTTGCACCTGCTTTTATACAAAAACACCAACAGAATAGAATGCACATAACATATGGAATGTTTTCGATTGAAAGGAATTTTCTATCCAATCACAACTGTAAAGACTCCATATGGGGCGAGCCATATGCTATATGTTTGTAAACCACTACCGTATGTATATCACTACACCCCCTTCGAGCTCCGTAGGAGTTTATTATAACCGACGAGGGCGTCGCCGTTGCCGAGAAGGGGTAGCGAGTTCAGGGGCTGGTGTGGCTTAGTTTTGGAACCCAACGTACAGTTGTGTGTCCAGGTGGGGTCGACGCCCGCCGCGGTCATGGGACTGGTGGACAAAGGGGTGTCCAGACCCGAATGGGGGGGGGGGGGGGGGGGGCGCACTGGAGAGTGGTTTGGAGGTGTCGACAAGGAGGAAATGTCGATTTCTCGTCACGGTATGGCTGGAGGGGGTTCGCACCGTCTATTGCCGATTGGGCCCAACCTCGACCTCGACTTGTGTACACAGCCGTGCGAGTGAGTGGGGGTCCTGGATGACCACGGGGTCATCCGGGTCCGCAGGGAGTGATCGTACACCCCCTGCGCGGGAGAAAGCCTCATGTTTTTTTGTACATATAGAGAGTTTTTGTTTTGTACATTTTTTAATCAAATGTTGATGTATTTTTCACTAGGGTGGTAAAATAGAAAATGGAAGGAAATTCGAATGTTGAAGTTTTACACCACAACAGAAAAATTATTCGCAGGCTATTTGGACAGCTCAATCAGTATTAAAAAGAGGACTCATCAGAAGCTATGTTACCAAAAGCATTACTTGTGATTCTGTGCCGAGATTCTATACAATGCCCTTGGGATTCGCAGCTTGCATACTGTTAGGATTTTACCTTACAATGTCAAACTGCAACGTGGAAATAGCAAAATCGTCTACACCTGGGAATATGAAACAATCAAATAATCTGGAGACAATCAACCAATCAGAAAAACTGGAATCAGGGAACAGCCAATTAAATCACCCCAATCAAAAACTAAATCAAATAGGAACATTCAGCCAATCCAATACAAAGACAGTTAACACCTTGCCTTACACTGGCATTCCTTTTCCAATTGCTTCCATTGTTTCTACTACTACCCAAGCCCAAATTATTGGAGACGCGGTAGCCAATCAGATATCCAATCAATGTGTCAAGTGGGATGAGGTAATTATTGTAAAGATCCAGGATAATCCCAAATCAGTGTTGGATTTCTTTCATTCATTGGTTAGTTGAGCAATAAATATTCTTATTATTAGCAGCTTTCATGCATGATTCCAGTAGTGCGTCTATTTAACAATAATTAAAGTATTATTTAGGCGATATTCAAGTTGATACAGTATTTCTTTCCCGTTAATTTGGGCCAAAGAAAAAATGACTGTTGAAGTTCTTCTCTAAAACTCTACTACAAAATATACATAATTCCAATTTAATATTTCTTTAAAAAGGCGTTTCCCACTTTTGGGGTAAATATTTATTCATTAGCTGGCAAAATAAGGTAAGAATGTTTAGCTTCAGTTTCATCTCAATACCAAACAACAATCATGTCGTTGTTAGACTATGTTACTACCTAGGTTGCCGCAGCATTAACAATATCCGTTAATCCTTCCGCCTCTGTGAGGTCCCAATGTGTAATTGGTATAGAACTGGCAACTGGTTGTAATTGTCTATCTGGTTCTCCTATCCTGCGATAGTTAGGATCTAATAGGGTACTTAAGTAACTAGATGGTTAGGTTAGGTTAACCTAGTTAGGTCTAGGTTAGATTGTTAGTTATATAGTAGTGTTCAGTTCAGCCATGGCCATGGTTGTGGACCGTTATTATTTTACTTATGTTATGCGGCACATTTTCGGCGCTGTGCTAATGACCGGGATCATTATAGTTGTATTTCATTTTGTTTTAATATTTTTTTATTGCAGACTTTGAATCCTGACATTCGCATGCTGCTCATTTTCGCCAATGAGAGTGTCCTGGTCCAGTCTTTGCCTTTAGCTCACGCTCTGAGTTTACCTATTGTAGGAATCATAGAATCACACATGCTATTACCAATATCGGTGAGTTATTCAATAATAATTATACATAAAAAATACATCATCATTAATGATTTTAATTTTTGTTAGAATCACTGTTTTGTCATTTTTGCAACCCATTATAATTTACGATTGGTATTAATTAAGCGATATTGATTGGTTAATTTATTAACCAATCACGCACGTATACACACTACACTTTCATAATTAAATTCTTTATTTTTGAACCTTAGGGGGGTGTACATTATATTGGTGCAAAATATTACGGAATTGCTTTAATCATCAGAAATCTTGATGATGTTTTTAAATCCATGGATTGAATAAATTGATTTAATTTAAACTGTGAAGAGCACACAAATGGCCTCACAGGCGTCAGTTATTTCCTGACTGGCTGGAAGCCTGACTTACCGCCACCATTGAGATGTAATGGCCAACGATTATTTGAGTCCTATTCTTGATGGTCTTTCTGGACATTGATGATCTTTCTGGATATTGATGATCTTTCTGGACATTGATGATCTTTCTGGACATTGATGATCTTTCTGGACATTGATGATCTTTCTGGACAAACCCTGGGACGCCAGGGAGGCCACATAGTGATGGGGAGAGGGATTCTTGAGTTGGAGGCTACTCTCAGACCAAACCAGCCATTATTGGTGACTCTGAGGAAAATCCCTAGACTAATCTCAGTTAACTCCCTAACATTAGGAAACCCAATGTAACAAAGCGAGCTGACAATCCTGCCAGACAACTTTGCTTTAGTGTGAGAGTGTACAAGAGCACTGAATGTGGGACTGGACAGAGTGATGAGGTTATAATTAAGTACATGGGAGGTGGTTGGTAACTTGCCCCCGCCTCAGCTGATAATAGTGATAATAGTGATAATGGTGTAATTGTTCTATTGTTAATCCAACTGCACATGCAGCATTGGATAAAATAGATCAATTCTCAAAAGGCATCTTCCGTTGCCATTTCTGATGTTCTTGAAGACTTGCTAAGAAGTTTCCTAAGATGTGGTAGGTGGTTCTGTTCTCGATGTGTGCTATTAAGCCACTTGTGTTGTCCCAGAAGAAAAGGTGGAAATGTATACCACAATCTTCACGCAGCTACTGATGGAGTAGATCAGCATTCATTCTTAACATTCGTGGGAGACTTTAATGCAAGTCTGCATCAATCACCTACATCACTCTGGGTCTATAGCGATAGTGTTTCGAAATTCCGTCCATCTTCAGGATTTCATATCTGGAAATGGATTGTTTTCGGCTGGAACCCAGTTCAAGAAGCGAACTGGAAACCTATGGACCCATTGTGGTCCGAGTGTTCAGAAGTCCCATATATACCATATTCTGTAGGAAATACAGAGGCTCTATACAAGACCCTAAGGCATTTACACTTTGACCCCTTTCCAGTGATCACCGCCATATTGTGACCAAGCTAAGAGGTAGTCTGTGTGGTAGCAGAACAACGAAATCTACCTGGCCGCAGCATGACTGGTCCTCTCTGTTGACAAGACAACAGTCCGGTGTGAGATCCAGCTTCACACTAAAGCTGAGCAACATGTATGAGGTTCTTGCCTCTGATAATCTGATGGAGCTTATCAATAAGTGGGTTGATGCCATTAACAATGCCGATGATAAAATGCAATCAGCCCAGGAATGGTAATCGACAATCTGCTGACTGTGCGGAAAAGTCAACCAACCACCAAGGTTAAGACTGAGTGCATACAGCTGAATGCATCAAAGGTTGGAAAACCCACTTTGAGAAGATTCAAACCAATGACAGGGTATTGCTTTATAACTTTAAGGTACATCATGTATCTGAGTTTGTGCTCACAGAAATCCCCTCCCCATTGGTGACATCTTCTTTGCTGAAATCAAGACTACAGCAAGGAGCATCAAGTCCCATAGTGCTAGTGGAGTAGATTGCGTCCACATTGAGATCTTTGATGTTATTGAGTATTTGGAGCTCATTTATTCTATTATCATGGACAAATTAGTCCCGTCCCTAAGAAGGGCAACCTAATTGAAGAACGATTCTTTTTGTGGAATTTCGTTTATCTAAATTGCTGCAAAGCTATACAATATTAAATCGCATCGGGGTTCCTGTTTAGAGACTGTTATGCGGGGTCTTTTGACCACCTTTATAAAGATGGGGTGATGGTAACACCCCCTACTGACACAAGAAGTAGAGGAAATCCAGAAAAGTACCTCACTGATCTAGACTTTGCTGATGACTTTGGGGTACTGTCAGAATCACTAGAAGGAGCCCACAGGCTCTTCTGCTCATTGGAGCAGGTTGCTTCTAGTGTTGGTCTTTTTGAAAACTCCATAAAGACCAAAATTTTGACAGTGCACTTTGACAGCCCTCTGGAAACGTCTGATCGTAAGGGCATAGGCTTCAGGGATGGCTTGCTTGAGCACGTGGATGAATTCTTCTACTTGAGATCATGGATCCGGAATTCAGGTGAAGAAGACCTTTAGATACGTAAGGGGAAGGCATGGACAGCGTTAAATAGTCTGTCCAGGTTATATATCGAAGTCCAATAGAATACAACGAAATATCAAGGTTCGATTATTTATGGCAGTAATAGTACCAGTACTCTTATATGGGACTCCTATATGGTTCATTGTGTCAAGTACAATGAACACATCTCATCGGACTGTATACATCATTAAAGGTGTTTCATTAGTTCACCCAAGCTTGACATTTGAACAGAGCCGCCCCCACTTTGCAGGGCATTGCTTTCGCCATTAGGACCAGCTAGTGCACAATCTTCTGCTTTGGCAGCCTCATGGAGTGAATAGGCATGGCGGACAACCAATGACTTTATTGAGATGCCTCTTAAATAACTCTGCCCTTGAAGATGCGGATGTCATGGGTGATAGCGATAGGGAGTTGTGGTGGCGCAATGCAGCTGAAGTAATGAAAATGATGCTGCTACAATGCAGCCTGCCGATAGTAGTAGTAATCGTACTTACTAACTCAGACCTCGTGTGTTAAAGTAACAATAATTTCCAGCGTTAATTTTTTATTCCATATTTATTACCCATTGCCTAGAGGATGCAGAAAAGATTGCCTAATTGCCTAGTCAAGACAATAATCCCAATACGAATTGGCTTTGCCTGCCAGTATATAATTAATTGGGCTATATTCCATGCAGAATTAGTTTATGAATGTGACTGACAAAGAAGTAACCAGCAATTAAGACAATCAACCTCTATCACCCCAATAAAATGGGACGACAAACCCCAAAGGGAACACACACAGCGGGGGTCAGAGGTTACACCTCCGGGAGGGAGAGAGTGACAGCAGCGGGGGGGGGGGGGGGAAACACTCCCAGAGAGATGGGAGGGTGAGAAGTGAGTTATTAGCCAATGGGGGGAAGGCATCCACTGAATAATGTAATACTGCCAACTAGTGAAATATATTACCAGTCATTGTGTCATTCCATTCACTTTTAGTAAGTCAGTTAGTTAGGGCAGTACCGTAACTCTTATCACCGTCTCCGTCCACTGCCACCATCGTCATTCAGTTATTGCTATTTTTTAAAATAGCAATAACTGAATGACGATGGTGGCAGTTTGAGCACAGGTTGAATGAGTACCGGTAATACCGGTACTAATTCAACCTGTGTTTATACTTTATTGTGATCATTATACATACCAAGGACAATAAGACTCTCAATTAGAACTCCTTTCACATGCACACGGCGGGGACGCGTAGTTAAGACAACCGGATAAACCGGGATCCTCGGTGGATCCCGTCATAAAGAAGTTATAAGGTACTCATAACTGTGTGATGCTTTATCGTTATACTGTAGCAATATCGGTATTGAAATAGTGAATTAGACCTACAGTAGCCTAGTTGTTATCCGCATGTCATTATTTTACATTTATATTCTAGTTCCTCTAAATACTCATTTATCATAAAATAGTATCGCATATTTTCTATTTTAGTTATCCGTTAAGTATACTGTGCTACAGTACATGATTAATGTTATAATACTATTGATATAATGTCATATAGTTGTCGAAGAATATATAGAGGGAAAATATAGCGTAGTTAGAATATAGAATAGCCCGGACGTTCTAGAAATATTCTTAAGTAAATATGCAACATGCGGTTTCCAAGAAAATTTGTTGTCCAACCAAATTCCAAGAAATTTTGTACTGTTTGAATAAATTTATTTTATGATTATTGATTTGAGGTGCTGGAATTTGGGTGGCATCTTTAGTTAAATTGGAAAATATGGTATATTCTGTTTTGGTCAAGTTAAGCGACAGACGGTTAAACATTAGCCATTCTGCAACTTTATATAGTTGGTTATTGGTGTGAGATATAAGTTCATTAGAATCGTGATTAAAATAGCATAGAGAGTATCATCTGCGAATAGTGTGGACATTAGGGCGATCTTTTATTGGTTACAAAGTACAAAATACCCCAGGGATACTTTCTTTAGAGCTAACTTTCTTGGCCTCTCAGCCTGTTATGAGGGCACATTTAGTTCATTGGCGTATTTTGTTGTAAAGAGTAAAGGTAGGCTTTATCACTAATAATAGCAATAGCCCTATTATCCACCAGAAAGAGGGACGTGTTTGCATACACAACGAGATGGGCTATTAAGTAAAACCTTTGGACACCAGACTTCCATTTATTTGATGGTGTGTTCATGGTAAATTCGCACAATTATCTGCTAATTCAAAAGTTATTATTAACGGTGGAATTAATTATCGTTATAATATTAATTGTATTTAATATAATATTGTACTTTTACAATGGGTGGAGGTTTTCTACGATTTGATATGATCCTGTTTTTATCTATATGTTCATTAATTATCTCTTGCCATTCGCTCATACGAGATGATACAGGGGACTTTGATGATAAAGCTAAAACAGCGTCGTTGAATGCCTCTCACCACGACTATTGTATCCTTGGAGCTGGACCTGCAGGTCTGCAAATGGCCTACTTTCTAAAATCGTCCAACAGAGATTACGTTGTTATTGAAAGAAATAACATGAGCGGCTCTTATTACACCAAATTCCCCAGACATCGAACCCTAATAAGCATTAACAAGCTGTACACCGGACAAGCTAACAAACGATTTAACGAGCGCCACGACTGGAATAGTTTACTGAGTGACAACGACGACCTAGTATTCGGGAAATACACAGAACAAATGTTTCCCCAAGCTGATCACCTTATCACCTACCTCAATGAGTACGCCAATACCTTGAAACTGAACATTGATTACAACACCGAGGTAACCTATGTATCTAGATTCAAGGACGATAATGCAGCCAATGTTGAAACATTTATTGCTTTCACAAAAACCCAAAGAGTGTATACTTGCAATAAATTCATTGTAGCCACTGGATGGGCTTTGCCACACGATGGGGGTTTTAAGGAAAAATTTATCTTGGGGTATGAAGACATGGACATGGATGTTGCACAGTTCCGGAACAAACGGGTCCTTATTATTGGCAAGGGGAATAGCGCGTTCGAGACAGCCAATCATATCAGAGATGTTGCAGCTGCTATAACAATGGTTTCTAAGAGACGCCCCGTATTAGCTTGGCAATCCCACTACGTAGGTGATATTCGAGCGATAAATGCTGAGTTCTTTGATCTCTACCAGTTAAAATCTTTAAATATTGTAGCGCAAAGAGATTTTAAAGACATAAAATTTGTTGTAAACAATAAAACCAATAAAATCTCGTTGGAAAAAGACCTTGTTGAAGCTGATGTCGTTCCTGTCAATGAATTCGATAAAGTTATCCGTTGCATCGGATTCAAATGGGATAACAGGATCTTCGGGTCTCGAGTTGCCCCTGGCAACGCGTTTCCAACCTCGGAGAAGTTTCCGAAAATCGGACAGGACTTCCAAAGTCGGACGCCCGGGTTGTACTTCATTGGGACTATCGCTCACTCTCTGGACTATAAACTCTCCGCGGGGGGCTTTCTTCACGGTTACCGCTACACAGCCCGGTCTGTCCACAATATTCTAGAACAACGTTACCATGGAGTACAATGGCCGTCAAAGACTGTTCCTATGTATTCTATGGAAACCTACATGATGAAGCGAGTTTCAGAAATGCCGGGACCATACCAGATGTTTAGGTAAAACATTAACTACTTACATAATTGGTGAAAAGTAGAACTTCCCAGCGATATGATCCGAGAGTATTTATGTACCGAACGTGCGCAGCGAGGGAGGTTACAATAAATACACTTCTAGGGCCAAAAGCACTGAATAGTACACTTTCCACACAATAATTTTCATAATTTTGTTACATTATAGACTGTATCTCAACGTAGCGGCGTTCTGAATACTTAATTTTTATCTTTAATATTTTAATGTTTAGGACTATTATTGAAATTCATATCCTATTTATGCAATTATTAATTAATTTCATTTACTGTAACAACTGTACGGGAAATAATGTTACACATAGCATAAGCATACAATGGCTATCATCAATGGATAATTTTTTGCAAGACATGTTCTAGAAGTTTATTGTTTCTAAGTGATTAATTTATTAGTTAGCTGTGTTACGAAATTACCACCAGAACGTTGATAATTTGACATGTAATAAATTATGTTATTTGTTTGGAACCAACTCAACTATTTTATACAGTATCCCAAACATATCCTTACAAATCTGATTTAATATATTTTGTCCTTATTAGTTTTCTTGGAGAGGTATTTGTTGTAAACAAAGATTCAGGAACGATGACACACTTTGCCGAATATCCATTAAGACTCTTACATCGATTCCAAGAAATTACAGGTTGGTGTTGGTAGAGCTTCATTTATCATTCAACAAGATTTAATACCAGTGACACAGGCGAATACTGGAATTTTAACAATTTCGGTTCAGTTTAACTTAGCCCCTTATTTCAGTTACAGTTTATCTACCGGTTAATATAAATTAAGTAGTGGAATCCCGTTTACTTTTATACATAGATATATAAGCGTTATGTTTATTAGTAAAAATTAAAACACTATAGGGAAGAGCTGCATGCTGATTGGTTACTTTCCTCTGTTACCCGGCAACATATAAGTTAAATTTCATACTGATCATTTTTCCATGTTTCCAGAATGTTTGTGGTGTTTTCCCTTTGTTCTATATATTTTTTACTAAGATGCGCTGTGCGAGGTGTACATTTAGGATTACCTATTTAGGATAGTTAATAGGTTAAATTTCCTGCTTATAAATATTTTTACTGTGTTCCATCTAGTGTTTTCTTAATTCTCTTTTTCTCACCAATCCTCTATCACGCTGGCTTGGTGCATAACAAAAATTGGGATAAATAATTTGATTGGAATGAAAGAACTGCCGATATAAAATTAATTTTCGTTAATTAATTGTATATTTTCATATTTTCATAATTTTAGTTTCAGTTTATTTCAATCATTTCAAATCGGTACTTAAATAATTCAGTTTTATTGTTATTCAGGATATCACATGGGACCTTCTACAACAATGATAGTCCTTAATCTCGAGTATGGGAAGACATTTGGGGGTCCAGGAGCTGATGTTCTGAATACCAAACAGGTGCATGACCCTGCCCTCGCTCACACGGAAGATTTGCTGCACCCTGTCTGGTACTATTATTATACTCAACCTACAGCCCGCGATATGAGGTGCGTCGCATTGTAAGCCCTCTGTACTTCACTTTTTGAAATATTTAATATAATATTTTTTTTTTACAATTTTACTTTCTAAAAAATTAGATATAAATATTCAATACATTATAGTAACGAAATTTCGCATGTCTGAGTTTAGTCATTGATAAACTTTGAACGTTTAAGCTCAAGTCATTGCTATCTGGGTAATAGCAGTTCACGCCACGTGTAAAGGCTTTTGCGTAATTAGCCGGTTATTTTCCCCGTAAAGTACTCTGTAGTTAGTTTACTAGGCATAAAAGGGCCGTGTCCTTACTGTACTGGTGTTTTAGAGGACATAAAGATAATTTCTTCTGTAGGTGTACTTTAGAGGACATAATCCGCAATTTTGTGACGCAATAAGCCGGATACTCTTGAAAACAGTGTGGATACCATGACGACGGCTAACAGCTGATATTGCCACGTCGAACATTTCTTTGTTCTTTGTTCTCTCTTTGTTCGGTCGACCAATCAGAGCGTTTTTTGACTCTGTGTTGGAGGTTGGATACAGAAACTCATGATTTCAGTGTATATGTTTTTGCCCAGAGCCTAAGAACACCGGCTTTTGGCACCTCCGTGTTTCAGTCTTTAGCTTAACATTAGTAGGCTTAATTATAGAACGTATATCTGTTATCTAATCTTACAAACCAAACCAATTCATACCTTAACATTACTGCTTTTGCTGTCGGTTATTCATTATATTTGTTGATGAAATATTATATCGGAATACTGATCCATAATCAGACACCCCAATCTTCTTGATATACTAAAGGTTAGAGAGACCGGATACATATAACGATTGCGACTTACATTAAGTGGTTTGAAGTGTATCTAATGCTATTTCATAGGCCCGACATAAATTGTCTGTTGCTCTCTTTATATGTGACTAAAATTAGTGAAGGTCGGCAGATTAGTGTGCAGTATTGTGCAGCGTTGTGTATGATTGTAACTGATAACAAAGCATCTCCTAAATAATGCGCCATATACGTTAATCTATAGCCATTCCGTTGTGTCTAGTTTAAGTCATAACTCTGTTTACATATTTAGAGCGCCACGTCCTAAAGGAACTGTTAATATTTCCCGAAAGTGAATAATATTTGTCAGAGATTATATATTACGATCAGTCGAATAATACAGTAGGCTTACACCTCAATCAAGTTAAGCTTCCGAATTCAGTCTCCCGGGTATATCCAGCGGGTGAATGATTGCGCATAGACTGGCTTCGGCTAATGTAGTGTATCAAATACTCGTCATAGGCTAAAGACTGTCTATCATCTAAAAGACATCCCAATTTGGCAGGTTAAACTGTCAAAGGTCTTAAAAGCGCAAACAATAACAGATATTGCTTCTGGATTGCGGCGTAAGCAATCAAGTCGAAAGTACCGGTCGACCGGAAACCTGTAGGCCTGAATGCCTGATCACCCGGACCGGTACTTACAGCAGTACAGGTACAGCAGTATTATTCGATTTTGATTATTATCTACCAGTAGGCCTTAATAATTAATCAGGGACTGCAGCCCTGGTTTTTTATTGAGATTTTACTTATTTCTGTCAAGTTTTATTTATTTGTAGGCCAGTATTGAGCAGAAGGCGTGTAAGCCTGCTCAGATTGTACAGATAATTTGTAGGCTTGACTATTGTCGAACTGTTGTTAAGTCTGAACGTATTGCAGTGTGTGTAGAGCATCTGTCCGATAAAGTGCTAGTTAGGAACGTAGGGGCTTCAAATGCTGTGAGGTAAACCCCCTGTGAAAGAATAAGTCGTACTACTAGGTTAGAACGCATACTAACTAATCATTTCGGAGTCTGCATATACTGTAGTTTATTTAGGCTTGATAGTAGTCTGCCATCGTTTGGTCTGTACTTTATTTGTGTAGTCTGTACGGGTAGCGTATAACTTTATTTAGATAATTTGTAGGCTGGATAGTTGTATGGCTGTTGTTGGGTTTGAGGAAATTTCGGTGTGTGTAGAGCACCTGTCCGATAAAGTGCTAGTTGGGAACGTAGGGGCTTCAAGTGCTGTGAGGTAAACCCCCTGTGAAAGAATAAGTCGTACTACTAGGTTAGAACGCATACTAACTAATCATTTCGGAGTCTGCACATACCGTAGTTTGTTTGGGCCTGATAGTAGTCTGTCAGTATTTAGTCTGCATTTTGTTTGAGTAGTTTGTACGCGTAGCGTAATATTTATTATTCAGAGTTTATGCGATTATTCGCAACATTCATATCCCCAATTTTATTCCTACAGTAATTGTGCTTGTTATACATACCGTTATAGTTAAACTAACCCCGGTACTACATCAGGGCTGCTCGGCGTAGGTAAAGACTGGAGATTTTATGCTTTGGTCACTCCGGCAGATACCGTGGTTCTTTTAGCTGTTCAAGTATTTTTAACTACTAATTATTTGTTGTACAAGTACTTGTACCTAATTTAGGGTTTAGTGTACAGTACTTTCCGAAGGTGATTAGTGTGTAGGCAGTATATTTGTGTTGTAAAGTGGTTAATAGGCACGTTGGTTCTGGTAGACCGCGGTAATTAACTTCTGGGTAGGAACACTCCGTGATACATAACGTAGTACCTATAGCGATACGGTTATAGGTCGTCAGACGGTGGTATTTTCCTATCTGGACAATGCAGTATATTTACTACTACTTATTATTTTCAAATACAGTAGTAACCTGTCCGTTGTAATAACCAGATATTCTAACCCTTTGTTAGGCTGGTTTGTAGATTCCCTGTAAAATTACCCTAAAAATTCGTATTTGTAATTTTTGTGTTTATTTAGAGATTGTAATCTCACCCCGATTGTACGTAATTTGTAGTAATAAGTAACTTAGGTAAATTAGAATTATTTGTTTTAGTGTCCAACAAGTAGCACTTCACTGAGAGCGCACAGCTTCTGTGTAGTGACTCCCCCCAGAAATAATAACATTTATTTCAAACATTGACAAAAACCCATTTCAACGGGTATATATATATTATAAATCAACTCAAACGATTTATAAATAGTAGGCCTGCCATACAACAATTAGGTCTCAATATCAGTTGGACTACTGCTTAAATAACGGTAATAAAGTAAGTTAAAGTAACCAAGTAACCCTTAAAATTCAGAAATTCAATTATTCTAAAATAATTGACATACCGGTATTTACAATAGGCTTATTATATTTATTTCTATAAATTTTAGGCTGAAATCATACCGGTATTCTGTAATTAATTCTAGTCTGTAATTATACTTATATATATACATTATAAGTGTAAGCTGTATACCGGTATTCACGATAGGCCTATTATATATATATAAATTTAGGCTGAAATCATACCGGTATTCTGTAATTAATTATAGTTACTAATAATACTTATATATACTATAAGCATACCGGTATTCTAATATTATATATATATCACGCTACACTGAGTAGCAGTATCGGTAATTAATTAATAGGCTAGCAGTTACTGCTGAATTACTAGACTTGCTTAGACTGTAATATAGCAGTAGGCATTCAACTGTGCAAACAAACATGTCTGATACTAAGCAGAACCTGTCGGACAGTTTATTAGATGTAACTATCTGCGACTCAGATAGGGATGTAGAACCGTCTAGACCTAAGTTCAGTTCACCTCCCACTGTGAGAAAGGTCATCCCTCCAGTAGTAATATCAGAACCTAGGCTGGTCCAACATCGTAGGTCTATCATAGGCACTCGAGCTCAGGTCAAGCGGGACCAAGAAGCAGCGGAACAGCAACAACCCGCGAGCCAAGAATTTATTCCTCAGCGGCCCGACAGCTCCAGTAGTGAGGATACTGTAGAGCTGACACCCGAGCGCGGAGCAAAGATGACGGATGCGGTTTATTCGGATCCCCTTCTCATCCTTCCTACAGCCGTACTCACTAGGTTATTGATTGCGGTGGAAGAACACCAGATTGATTGGGCGAGAAATAAGCGATCGACTAAAGATAGTTATGCGGGATACACAAGGGAAGAACTGAAGTCTATTGTCGAGTCGCAATGGAACTTCCCCGGACCCGGACTCCCGTTTGATTTATCGGAAGCTGCCTGGGAAGACATACACCGGATGGGAGTAGCCAAGGAAACCATCGATCCAGCTGTGTGGAAGAGGTCCGCAGCCGGATACGCACAGGGATTCTTCAGCTCTATAGAGCGATTAAAAGAACAACTGTTTCAACAACCCCAAGGACCTCAAGAGCAGGGACAACTGCTTTATCAAGTTAGAGAAAGAATTCTGCGAATCAGGCTAATCTTATCGGCCTTTGAGGAGGCTTCTAAAAGAAGACAAGACACGTCGTTGCAAGTTGCCGTAAAGACTTGGTTTCAACGGGTGAGTCTCCAGGTTCAAGGAACGGCTCAGTGGAAAGCTCAGCTGGAGGAGCGCTCAACCCATGGAGAATCAACAGAGGCTACTTTTTCCCAAGTGGAAAGTGAAGCGACAGCAGAGAAACCGCATAAGAGGGATGCCATTGACATCTATCTGTCAGACTATCAGCGTTTTTTAGGAGATGAAGAGTTGAGGAGAAGGTTAGATGGACTCAGCCCTAATAGTGAAGGAACCCAGCGTGTGTTGGACGCCATCGATGTGGAGATGAGAGCTGCGAACCAAGCCAGATTTGATGAACGCCTTCGCATCACTAGAGTCCAAGAAGAACAAGTGAAGAAAAAACGTATAGAAGATAGAAAGATAGCAGCAGCAGCAGTGGCAGTGGCAGAAGCGGAAAGAAAAGCGGCAGAAGTGGATAGAAAAGCTGCAGAGGCAGCGGCAGAGGCAAAAGCGGCAGCGGCAGAAGCGGAAAGAAAGGCGGCCGAAGCGGAAAGAAAAATAGCAGTGGCAGAAGCAGAACGGAGAGCGGCTGAAGAAACCACCCAATTAGAATTGGAAAACATTCAGGAGAATCAAGACTGCATAAATAAACAGTTAACAGCTAGTAATATGCAGATGATGAATCGATCTACTCCCAAAAGACAGGGATATACATCATCTGAGGAAGGCGATACCACCGATACTGAAGGCAAAGAAAATAGCTCTCGTCTAAGCAGACGTAGAAGAACATCCCACCGTCAGAAATTGCCTGATTTGCCTCCAGCTGTTAGAAGGCAACTAAATAACACCAACTTAGGTAGTACAGAACCCACAGACCAAATAATTACAATAGAAAGACTCCCTACTATAGTAGATGAGCCTGAAATAATTAGGCCTGTTCCCGAAGCCACCCTTTCGGTGGCAGAGACACCTGTACTCCCTGAACCTACCTCTAAATTCCCTCTGCACAGCACCAAGCTACCTGTGCCCAGCAGAACAGCCCATGAGACAGTTCATGTCCTGGACTCCGAGCGAAATATTCATGATTTGTCGCCCGTTGTCCCTCGTCCGCCCGCTACAACGTTGGCGACTCCCGCTTCGGCGGTCGAATGGGTGGATGAGAGACGAAGGGGGATGGATCTCCTGCTCGGGCAGATGCAGGAGACCGTTCAGCAATTCAAGGGCACAGTGAGGGAAAGTAGGTTAGAGTTGCAAGAAGTGCAGCAAAATATCGCGTTAGAACGCGATAAATTAGTAAATACACAAAAGGGTATACCACCACCCTCGGTAATGATGTGTCAACCTGTTAGGTCTGAAGTATCTCATGCGCAAGGTGTGGAGCCTACACGCATATATACTGCTAGCGAAGTAGAAACTCCTATAGTGAACCCTATTAAGGGTAATTATAGACCTGTTGATAATGATATTCCTTATAGACCTGATCATAATCCGAGAAATTTATATACCGATAACTCGATATTAAATAACACGATGGCCCAAGAAAGTTTTACGCGTCAAATGGCTAGAACCGAAGCCCGGCAAGCGGTAAAGGTGGGAGAGATAGTCAAGTTCAATGGAGATGAGATGAAATGGTTACCTTTTAATGAATATTATAAAGATAACATACAGAACTCTGTACTATCTAATGGAGAGAAACTTAGATTCCTCATCGAGTGCTTGGAAGGATCTCCCAAGTTAATGGCGTTAAAGTTTATTGGACATCCAGACGGATTAAGACAAGTTTGGAATACACTAAACATCAGGTATGGTAATAGGAATAACATAGCTAAATATTTGTATGCAAAATTAGTAGCGCCCCGAAAGTTCATTAGCAGCGGGATAATAGAGTTTTCCGATGAGATTCAAGAGATCTGTAGACAATTAGATTGGTTAGGTAAGTCTCATGAATATCAGAGTTCTATGGTTATTGGAGCCGTGGCTTCTACTTTACCGAAGGGTGGAGTAGGTACACGCTGGGATAAGAAAGTGTTATATATGATGGAACAACAACGACGAGACCCTACCATGGCTGATCTCATGTCATTCTTAGATGGAGAAGTGAAATTACAGCTCCTAAAACTGTCCAGAGAGAAGACACCGGAAAACAAGGTAAGTGAGAAACCCATCTCTAGGAGAAAGGTAACACCAGTGTGTTATACAGACGACGGCGAAAGCCAGACTTCTCAAGGAGAGGATAGCGGGAAAGACACTGACAGATCTTATTATGTCATTAAAATGCCTAAAGATCAGGTAAGTAAATTCAAGTCTCGAACCAATGACAGGAGAGAACAGGTAAGAAAAACTCCTCCTACGTCTCCTAAGAGAATTCAGGTGAGAAAGCCCGAAGAAAAAACAAGTGTGCACAATGTTACTCAAAGTAAGGTAAGTAACATCAAACCGAAATGTGCGCTATGTGACGGGACCCATCGCTTGAATATGTGTGATGAATTCCTAAAGAAATCATTAACTGAGAGACGGGAAGTCATGTGGGATAAGCGGTTGTGTTATAATTGCCTCAGACAAGGACACCAATGGCGAACCTGTTACTCCAACACAAGGTGTGCAAAGTGCGGTGCGAAACATCATATCTTGTTGCACACTGAATTCGAGCGAAATAGTCCGAGTCAGGTAAGTGATTCCGAACTACATGTCCAATTCAGTGATGTGAACGACACGGATCAATCTGAGATGGAAGGATTCTATACGGACGAGTTCTCCGACGAAAACGAATCCTGTTACATGATAAATACCGCAGTGTATCGAGCACTCACTTATGAAAAAGATACAGACATTGACCTCACTCTAACTACTTCTGATCGACAACCATCTTGGAAAGCGCCAACTTCCAATGTAGGGATCCGAGAATTTCCTGTGGTACAGGTAAGGGTCCACGGACCAAAAAGGAGTTATGTAGTGAACGCCCTCCTTGACTCCGGTAGTACGGGAACATTCATCGACAAAGAGCTAGCCGAAGACATATTTGCTGGACAACCCAAGTTCCGAACCAAGCTAAACATGTCAGGAATTATGCAGGTTTGGAAATCTACAGTAACAGCGGATTATTATGTAGGTGCGTTGTCCACCCCCCAGGACGAACTAGGAGAACATAGCATAAGGTCAGTGAAAATGGTGGCAATAAAGAACTTCGCTACCACCCAAGTGGAACCTTATAACTGGGACGAGGACGATTTCACCCAGCAGCTGGAAATACCTAGATTCGACACCGATTACCCTGGAGTGCAAATACTCATCGGTCAAAACGCGCATGAAGCGCTCGAGACATTGGAAAAACGGCCCGCTCAACCGCAACCATTACAACCTTATGCGATAAGAACTAGAGTGGGTTGGTACTTTACTGGCCCTTCCCGTAGAACTCTCATGGAAAGATTACCGAAAGATCAGGTATATCAAGTGCGAGAATGGGAAGTTGAGAACAGTGAGTTAGACGATCCAACTGAGGGAACTCCATACTCCTCAGACAACGACGATATACATCAACTCTTCGATGAGGAGAATGCCATCGATCTCCTTAAGGAAAATGAGACTTGGCAAAACCAAGTAAACTTATGTCAACTCCTTCTTCCATCAGATCGAGACGACTATAACGACGAGCTTAATGAAGTCATTGAACGTTATAATGCCAAGACTCGGGATGAACACGCCGTGAGATTCTTTACTCAAGAGGCTGTAGAGCCCAACTCCTACGATAAAGCCCTATCGGTGGAGGAAGAAAGAGCCAAGCAGATCCAAGCGACAACTACTCGTTTTCTTAAAGATCAAGGTAGATATGAGATCGGTCTTCCTTTCCGAAAGCGAGAACCAAAGTTCATTAACAACAGACCCTTGGCGGAGAAAAGAATTGCTCAACTACATCGACGCCTTACGGCAAATTCTTCAGCTAAAGAAATGTATCAAACGCAGTTGAAGAAGTTTATTAGCAAGGGATATGCGGAGCTAGTACCGGAAGAAACACCTATAACTGAGAGAACGTATTATTTAACTCACCATTACGTTCCCAAACCCGGTAAACCCCATGAAGTACGAGTGGTGTTTGACGGCTCCGCCCTTTATATGGGCCAATCTCTTAATTCTGAATTGTTACCCGGACCCAACTTACTCCAATCCTTGTTGGGAATACTATTAAGATTAAGACAATATTCCATTGCTTTCGCCTCAGATATAGAAGGTATGTTCTTACAAGTCAAAGCGCTGGATAGGGATCGAGATAGCCTACGATTTCTGTGGTGGCCTGAAGGAGACCTCAACAAGAAACCGGTGGAGTACTGGATGACCATCCAAGCCTTTGGGATAATCTCGAGTCCTTCAAACGCCTGTTCCGTGGTGCGCACCACTGCGGATGACAACCGAGACGCCTTCTCTAAAGAGGTGATCGACAATATCAAACGAGACATCTACATGGACGATAATCTAAAGTCCCTTCCATCAGTCGAAGAAGCCATTGAGGTCGCTAAAGAAACGGTAGAATGCTTAAAGAAAGGTGGATTTCGATTAACTAAATTCACTAGCAACTCCCGTGAGTTTCTGGAGTCGATCCCGGTAGAAGATCGAGGAGCAAAAGACCTAGATCTAATAAAGGATGATCTCCCAGAAACTAAGACCCTTGGTTTGAAATGGGACACAGAAAGATATATCCTGTTTTTCCAACTAAAACAGCGAGATAATCCAGTTCGGACTAAACGGATTTGTTTAAGTATCCTGAGCACTTATTTCGATCCATTGGGATTTATTAGCCCAGTTATATTGATTGCTCGGAGTTTAGTACAACAAATGTGGCTTGAAAACCACTCATGGGACGATCCACTTAAGGGAGAGTTATTAAAGAAGTGGATGAAATGGGAAGATTCTCTACCAGCCATCGAAAACTTTATAATTTCCCGTTCATATTTTGGTCATGTTCTCCCTACGTATTCCTATCAACTCCATGTGTTTGGAGACGCCAGCGATATGGGAATAGGTATAGTAGCCTACCTAAGGGTGGAAACTCCGGACGGAATCAAAGTCGCCTTGGTTACCTCTAAGGCATTGATAAACAACAAGTTGAAAGTTCCTCGAGCGGAGTTAAAAGCGGCTCTATATGGATCTCAGATCACTCTATTAAATAGCATCCCAGATCTGTATGCATGAGAATTACCCTAATTCTACTGCTAGCTTTCCATAATGTCACCATAGCAACAACCACGCTAGAAATAGAAAAGAGTTAAAAGAGCAATAGAAAGCTTATCCCATTGAATAGCATACGGAATAAATAGCACACTGCTAGTATCCAGGGATACATAATAATAATGTGGCATTCTGGAAGGCACTTGACTAACGGACAAATGGCCCGAATGTGTACAATTTGTGACAGTTGTGTGGAATTTGTGCGTTTATAGGTGAATGTTACTACTAAAGTGTGTTTACAGTAGCGAGTCGCAGTTGTGAAAGTTACCCTGCCTCTGTAGCAAGAACCTGAAGTAATTCTGAGCCCTTGGGACGGACAGTGGAGTGACTCGCGCTGGTTATTGTTGTCGTTGTGTAGCTCCTACGTTGGCGAGAGACACAGCGGCGACAGTACATTAGTGCTGAGGGGCTTGCGCTGTCCGGGGGCATGGAGGGGGAGGCAGTGACGACCGCTAGCCTAAATTATGATTAATTATAATATCGATAAACTCATATAGCAGCTATGACTGAGTTGATAGAGGATGATCTTGGTATCATGGAGCGATATTCCCTACCCTTGCAAGCGTTTGTTGATAGTTTAATAAGCGGCGACGCTAGTCAACCTACTACAGAGGACGATGGCCGTTATATCGAACCGCCAATGTCAAAGGAACAGCTCATGCGTGAATTGGACTATAGAAAATTCACCGCTCGCTATATGCATCGTAAGAGTACGTATATCGACTTCTTAACCACTGGTCATCCTATCGATTTACACGATACGGACGATGTAGACACCAAAAGGGAAATGATCCTATTTAAATATCATGCCCAGCGGAGTCAGAACGAAAAACTTAGAATCGAACACGAAAAATTCTATTCGAAATCGACTCAAAATAGAAGACGTTGAAGAACCGGATAAACGCAGTGACTTCAACGTATATTTGGAATTCTTGAGAGAAGTATGTAAAACTGGAGAAAGATCACCCACGTTTCCTCTACAAGACATGCGTCTTTGGCATTATTGCGATGAATTCCCTAGACCCAACCAACAAACGGAAAGACATAAACATCCGCGGAGACGTTGCGCTAAACACAGTTTTACTCGCTATACTTACGGGAGTTTCGAGCGAAACTTGTTCGACGTATCACCTACGCTCGCTCGACTCAAACAATCCTTAAATAAACCGATGATCAGAGTTCCGGAATACTCGGTCAGACCTCCTCATTCCCTAGTGAGACCTCAAACTCTTGATCCTAATAGTATAACAGATCCTCCTGAACTGTACTCACTGTTCACAGATCTCGTGTTACCCGAACAATTAATCGGTGGCACTCCGGTAGTGGGCTCTTTAGATATTCGCCCATCTTACCTAGCCGGATTGGGACGCGGACATTTAATATCGCCGTTTAACCCGTATAATCGTCCCGGTCTAACCCCGATACAACCCGTCACCGAAGTCGAGGAGAGCGTTGTACGAAACGCGTTAGACACTATTCGGCAAAAGATCGGAAAAGGAACTTACGATTGTTTGGAGAAACGTAAATTGCAGCAGCAAGTCCAAGCGGTAAAATAATTAGCTTTACCTCAGTTCGATCGGGAAATCCAGAATCTCGAAGAAGATATCGAACTTGGACAAACCTACTCTCTACAAGAGTATTTGGACGAACGCTTCCAACGACAAGCGGAGGAAAATCAGCTCGAGGAGAAACACATCGAAATGGATGAGAGAGAAGAAGCAGCTTTAGCCCAACCAGAAGCTCAAATCCTTATGACTGATCTCTATTCCAAAACCATCATTCATCCCTCGATGGTTCCCCATATCGGAGACAAACTCTTCGCCACGGTACAACCCCAACCGGTTGATATCAACCTAAGATCTCAAGATCTTATCGCTAATGCACCTATGTTACAATGTCCGCCAATCGAGGCCACTCATATCGACCGTATACTCGTTGAACCTCCGGACAATCGAGCGGATCTTGTCCGTCGTATGGTACACAAGGTCAACCTATGCGCTAGACCTTTACCGAACTCATTTTATGGGATCAAAGACCACCCTTATTATGTCAATTTAACTCAATATTATATGGTGAAACCGGAGATCCTACATACAGTTTAAAGTTTCTACCATTGATAAATCACGCGGTGACTTGTTCATAAACTCGCATCCCGACTTACAAGAAGTTCATAGACAACCATATGAATATAAAGCCAGAGAACGCGAGTTGGAAAGAACCATCAAACCGAGGAAATTTCTCACTACTCACAGTCAACCTACCGCTCTCGTGCAAACGACCCATCAGGGACCAGTAAGAGCTGCTGTCTTGAAACGCACTCTAAAGGTTGTTCGACCTCATTCCACTGAGGTTGATATCGATCAACCGGGTACCTCGACTGGCGGATACACCGCCCATAACCCTAAACCTTCCGATGCAATTGTATTGTACCCCTCACCCAGGAGTTATAGCCCTCCTAGTAAAGTGGCTCGCCCCAAAGAGAAAATTTCTCTTGCTAGCCTCAAAAAACTTCGTAAACGCCGTTCACGTAAGAAGGAGTAATTGTTTAGAGTATTTTTATATTTTAGAAACTGTGATTTTTTATATTTTATAGAATTAAATCCCATTTTCTGGGAGCGGTGTAAAAGCTTTTGCGGACATAACAAGTCATTTTTCCCCACAATGTACCGTGTAGGTGCTTTAAGCGGACATAACAAGTCATTTTTGCCACAATGCGCCTAATACTCTAAAAGACTGGAGCTCAGATGACGAAATCTGTCAGCTGATTTTCTGTAAACGTGGAGCCTCTTTGTTCTGCTCAGCCAATCAGAGCGATTTTCACTTTAACTTGAACAAGGGCCTATGTAAAACCGCGCAATGCATTACGGTCTTTGTTTACCTTTCTGAGCGAGAGAACTGCTTGGAAATCTTCTGTACTTCTGATTTTGGAAGTTTCAGACTTTGCCTAAACATCTGATAGCTTTGATTACAAGGACGTAATCTATTATCTGCAATGCATTACTGCAACGCATTACTGACAGCAAATCAACTCGGAACCTACCGACATACTGACTCATTGAACTCTCATTTATAACTAGTATGTAACACATACTGATTGTTCACCGCATTATTTTACTTCTGTTATTAATTGTTGTTATATGGATATATATTGTTGATATATTTGGATAATACTGATGAATACTCATAAAACCACCCCCCATCTTCTTGATTACTGAAGGTTAGAGGAACAGGTTACCGGTAGCAACTGCGACTTACATTATAGTGGTTTTTGTGTGAATTAAATGCTATTTCATAATCCCTACATGTGTCAGTTGCGATCTTCCTTATATATGATCAAATTCAGTGACGGTCGGCAGATCAGTGTGCAGTAGTGTGAAGTAGTGTGAAGTCGTGTGAAGTAGTGTGACAGATAATAAAGCATCTCCTAAAGAATGCACTATTTACGAAACTCATTAGCCATCTAGTTGTGATTAGTATAAGTCATAACTCTGTTTTTATACTTAAAGCGCCGCGTCCTAAAGGAACTGTTAATATTTCCCCGAAAGTAAATATATTTGTCAGAGATTATATAGTAACGATCAATGGAATAATACAGTAGGTCTGCACCGCAATAACTTCAAAGCACCCGAATCCAGTCTCCCTTAACTGTGGGTGAAAGGTCGCTCACAGACTGGCTTCGGTGGATGTAACTTCAGTACATTAAATAATTGGTCTAGGCTAAAGTCGATTTATAAACAAGAAGACAACTAAAATTGGCAGGTTAAACTGCTAAAGGTCTAAAAGCGCGAACACCACGCAGGCTCGAATTTTGTTCTTCCCACTTTAGACTTGTTCCAAATCCTGGAATACGACTAGAAAGTAATGGCGAAGGCATCAAATTCCTTTTCTATTTAGGCAAAAAGGAACCAAACTACAGACTATTGATAATTACTCCTGTTATTACTACTGCTGTAATTCGTAATCCAAGTGATGATCCACAACCGAGCGATGATAATTATACCCTCGTCACCTATTGTCGTCCGAAGCGTGATCCTCCACAGAAACAGGCGGTGGCGGCTCGTGTGAGAAGAGGCGCGAACAATTCCAATGCGCCTTACTTTGTTCAAGGTTCCTCCAATGGTACGGGGGGGTTCTGTACGGTTCAACCTTCTCGTAAACCCTTCCTTACAGGATGTCATCCTGATTTTGATCCCGCAGTTATCCTCGATCATGTAAAAAACTCTCTTGGGTTTGCTGACGTCACCTGCTACAGCATATCAAAGGCAGAGTCTCCCGTTCGGTCGTTTTTAATAACGTGTTCAGAGGATCAACATTCTCTACTCTTGGATCCAAGTATCTGGCCACTCTATTCGAGAATTCGCGACTTTGAAACAAGGCCCCGCGCCACTAGGCCCATGCGCGTCGCAACGGGATTTAATACAGCTGTTCCAGACTCTACTGCTACAACTGCGGGTAGCCCTCCTGTGGGAAACAGTAACGCCTAATCGCTGATGCGAACCGGTACGCGGCTTTGGACACTGGAACCCAGGGTACCGAAACAAGCGTCGTGGCCGGAGAGTCAGTGAAGTAGCTCAAGCATTCTTAACATTCTGTCCATGCTGGGCTCTAACTGCTACGCCGGGTTCATTGTGTCAAGTTCAATGCACACATCTCCAACCAGACACTATATAACATTGGAGGTGTCTCATTGGTTCCCCCAAGCTTGACACTAGAACAAAATCGCCTCCGCTTTGCAGGACATTGCTTTCGCCGTGAGGACCAGCCAGTGCATAATCTTGTACTTTGGCAGCCTCATGGAGTGAATAAGCTTGGTGGACAGCCCATGACTTTCTTGAGACGCATCTTAAAGGACACTGGCCTTGAAGATGCGGATGATCTAGCAAATGTCATGGGTGATAGGGAGTTGTGGCGGTGCAATTTTGTCGATAAGCCGGCACAGCATTCTTAAAAAAGCAGCTGCAATGCAGCATGCCGATCCTAGTAGTAGTAGTTGGACACTGGAACCCAGGGTACCGAAACAAGCGTCGTGGCCGGAGAGTCAGTTGTCCCCTGTGTAACTCTGCCTTGAGTCTGAGCTTGGTGGGATAAATATTTCTCCATTTGACGCAACACCGCCGCGGCCGCTGTGAGGGAGGTGAATACCGCGGCCGCTCCTAAAGCCGCAGGCCATCGCTAACTATATAGGTTAACTTGGGATTCTGGGGGACTTTTCGATGAAGGAACAGACCAAATTTTTTTATTTTCGCACCAGGGGAGCGACTCGGAATTCTAAGATATTAGCCACTCTAACATTAGCAAATCTATCCCCTCGACGGACACGGCGGACAAAAAACCGTCATTTTTTTGACAATTTTAAAAATTTTTTGAAAGGCGCTCTACAGTGGCTCGAAAAAACCCTAGGTTATTGCTTAACCGACGCGGGGATACGATAGAAGGGATTAATTAGTGAATTCGTTTTTTTTTTCAAAAAAGATTACCACGCCTTTTTCCCGAAATTGTCCGTCAAAGTTGAAAAAACGGACAAAATGGCTTTGCGGGATCCGCTCTGACTCGGCTAATATTAATCGTACGGGGACGAAATTAACGCGGTTGGAAAGGGGAAGAGTGGTACTACCTTCGTATCGAATGGGGGTAAGATATTTATTAATATTTCGGGTGGAAAAAGGGGCCGTAACTTTGTCCGTTTTTTCCATCTTTTTTACCTAATTAATATTTCCAAAATTTTTAATTCGACAACGATAGTAGGAATCTGCCAATTCTTTTTCGGAAAGCGTAGAAGACCACAGGGGCTACATTCCTATCGAATGGGGGCACAAAAAATATGTAGGCAAAGGGGTCCAAAAAGGGCCCGAAAATAATAAAAAGTTTATAACTAACAACTTTTTTATTTTTGACTCTAGAAGGTTAAAGTACATTTTATACGGTTAATATCGATACGGGGAATCCAAATATTCGATTGGTTTTGCCGCGCAAACGATA
>JAUCBJ010007592.1:0-31335 GCA_032718475.1 Nemertoderma westbladi
CGGTGGCAGCCAGACCATCCAGTATTACTCTATGAAAATTATCCCAACATAATTGTGCAGAATTACAATTATCGTAAATACTATTCCAATCTATATTTTCTAGATGAGACTTACTTCCTGGCATGTTTGTTTTTCGAAAAATGTGTACCAAACACATTTGTTTCTTCATAAATATTGCAATTTAATTTAAAACTAAAAGCAGAATGGTCGCTAATACCAAAATGGGGTTCACTGCCCACTGATAAAATTAAGTCGTCATCATTGCACAATAAAAGATCTAAAAAGATTTCAACTCTAGTAAGAAAATCGACATTTTGAGTTATATTACTGCACAAAATGATATCTGAAAATTCCATATAGATTTTTGTTGTAATTTTACTATAATCGGTCTAATCAAAATCTGGGTAATTAAGGTCTCCTAATATTACTGTAGGTTGGGGCATGTCACATAACCAATCGTTTCGCTTACACATTTGTTTATTTATTATAATTATTACACAAATCAGTGCCACCATAACACGATTCTGGTGGTATGAAAATTCAAATGATACGATTATTTTGACCCTATTTAGTATCTAATGCAATGCATTCAATGCTGCTGAATTCCATAGGAATAGTAACTTGTGGTTGAAGGGAACGATGTTTGTTTCCAATTAGATTTAGAATTGTTTCCAATTCTGTCCATTTGGCTGCAATATTAATAGAGGGAACATTTGCATAGTAGCATTTAAAGTCAGGTGATATTTCAGATGGGCTCTTTACACTCATGGTGTTGTCTCAGTGGCGGCGTTTTCCGATTGATTTAGTGTTCGGTTTGGTAGTGTTTGTACTTCAGACTGTGCAGAAGAAGACATAGTCCCTGATGGGTTCTGGGATCTGTTAACCTTTAATTTCCTCCTAGATGTGAGATTGCAGTACGCCAGCCAGGATTGAGAAGAACGCAGTTTCACCATTTGGTGAGAGAGAGTACCTGAGCTTTTGTGTCACAATATAATATTCCAATACCAGCTACACTTACATCTGGTATTCCATAAGCTCTTAGGATTACCATCATTTTACCTTTATAGATAAAGTTTAATGCTTTCTTGAAGTCCACAAAAGTCATGACAGTGGGGAGATTCTTTGACTTAATTCCCTTAATCAGTCTCCATAGCGCAAGTATCTGAGCTATTGTTGATCTATATGGTCGATGTCCGTTTTAGGCTCTTATGCAGCAGTTTCTCTATGTGGGGTCTAATTCTATATTTGTTGTATATTTTGGCAGCTACCACAAGTAGGCAGATCCCAAAATAGTTTGTTGGTACACCGAGGTCTCCTTTCTTAGGGAGAGGCTTTATTGAACTTTAGTCCAAATTGGTGGTGAAAGTGTCGATAAATGTGTGGACTCGTTGGCATATGTAGGTAGGCATGGATGCTTTGTCCTAGTGGGATGTTTGACCATCAGCGTTATGATTGTTGCTAGGTAGCCTTTAATCCCCAAAACGTTTGGCATTGGTTAACAATATTGAATGAATGAAAATGATTACTAATTGCTATGAGTTTACCCATCACTTTTGTAAACTGACAAATAGGAAATGTATTATATATCTAGTTCTATATTTAATAACATTTTCTGCGTTTATTGTACATGATGGTACATGATGATACTGGAACCACTTCTTTGCGTAGTTTAGTTATTGTAAAGCTTTCAAAATTCTTATAAGTTGGCCAAAATGATGTACCGATATGTCATTGTATGAAAATGGTACTAGTCAGCATTAGGGATTGTGATGGGATCGAGTTCTGAGATCCCGACCGGGTAAGGTTGTACGCGTCACTTGGTTGCTGGGCTGCTGGGCTGATATCTTTAGCCGAAGGCCGTTGGGGAAAAACAACAGAGTTTGGTTTCTCAGTATTAATAGTTCCAGTGATAATAGCACAGTATGTATAACAAATAATAATATAAATTGTAATACAGAATGATGACAGCAATATATGAAATGACGGTCAAAACTATGCCGGTCCGCAACTGTGTAATAATGAACTCACCGGTAAATCAGTAATCAGAGTAACTATATGGTTGATACATATTGGTTTCACCTCTAAGCTACTGTGGCCTTTGGTACCCAATGGATGCCCTCCTGTCCTTCCCCCACGTGCTGCCCTGCCCGCTATTGGCTTATATACTACTTGTCACTTCGCCACTCCGTGTAGGTGTTACTCCCTGGTGCTAGCCTCGCTAGCTGGGTTGTCCCTCTGAGGTGGTTTGACCTCTCACCTCTCTCTGTGGCTTAGGGCGTGTGTCCCCCCCCCCCCCCCCGAGTTGGTTATGAGGCGAGATTATTATTGGTAATCTCGCATCGCCAACTATATTGGTAAAAATGCCACTGGTCCCATTTTTGGGTGGGTAATGTAGGGAATTGAATCCGCTTACAGGGATCCTTGTTTATTTACTTAAACCTCCCTCACTGTGCTCGTTCGGTATATAAATATATACCCTCAAGTGTTTTTATGCTGAAAAGTTTTACTTTACATTACACACACACACACTGATGTAAGTTTGTGTTTCATGTTTATTTATTTAAAAGTGAAAATTTATTTAAAAGATCCAACCCAATCTTGATTTCACATTGTGGGTGTTGCTATTGTATTGTAAAGGAAGTAATTGTTAATTTATGTTTTTTTTAGATCATCAGATATGTCATCATTTGGGAGACGCAATCAATTATCTGATGCCTTTGATGGTTCATCCCATGGAAGATTTCAGCCATATCCATCAAAAGCAGGGAGAACAGTTGTAAGCAACAAATATGTGTCAAGCCCTAAGCGTGTTGTAGTTTCCAATATCCCAGTAGAATTGACATGGCGTGATCTAAAGGATTTTTTAAGACCCATAGTTGGTGAAGCAGCTTTTATCGATATGCCTCCCAGGGAAGGCATTGCGTATGTAGAATTTGCAAACATTGAGACTGCACAGAAAGCGTTAAGAATTGAATTGGAGGACCTTGAAATCAAGGGTAAAACACTTCAGATTAGAGAGGAAACCGATAAGGACCGGTCATTGAAAAAAAATGTTCCATTAAGAAATAGGCCATTCAATGAAAAGGGTTTTAAAATGGAAAGTTATCCGCATTTACTTAGTGAAAATCCGCTTCATCCGGGAGATATAAGTAATTCTAGAAATGTATACCATCCCAGTTTCACAGATCTTCTAAATAACATACCGATTCATCGTCCCGGTGTTATGTATCATCCTGGTGACATGAATCAACCAGGTGATGGACGTTACCCAGGTGAGATGAATCGTCCTCGTGAAATGTTTCATCCTTACCCACCCCCAACTGGTGATATAGGCCTACCTCATCCTAATGACATTAATCCTGGTAACCATCCTCATCTCATGCGCCACCCCGATGATCATCACATGAGGGATCTACCACAAGTAGTACATCAGCCCGACCATCATAATTTTCAGGACACCAACGTTTCTCATGGCAGTGCTATAGCAAACCCTCTCAATACAGGTGGTGATATATCATCCATCTTAAATCAGTTAGGCCCACTAGCTAAGCTGATTATGACGCCTCAAGTGCTTGATGCTGTACGTGATGGTGTGTTGTGTGATACTGTTTTCGTCTCTAATCTTGATTATGGTGTGAAACCAAAGCAATTACGCGATATTTTCCGTGTCGTTGGACATATAAGGAATTGTGAAATTATGGAGGATCACAAGGGTGTAAGTAAGGGTTTCGGAACTGTACAATTTTCCATGCCGGAAGAAGCATTGAAAGCTATCGCCACTTTTCATGGTCAAATTCTTAATAACCGAGCGCTTGCAGTTAAATTTGATGATAAATGCTTACGTAAGATTGAGCGACAATATCCACGTGATACACCCCTAGTACCGCGTGGAGGCCCACTGCCACCATTGCCCGCTCCCCTTCAAAGTTCTTATCAACATCATCAGACACATCAATTTCCTCTGCATCAGTGTCAGGCTCCATTTGACAGGAGTTTTGAACAACAATCAGGTAGGCAGCTAGGTTATTCGTCAAATAATCTTCAAAGTCGGCCATTTAGTAATGTAGACTATGATCATGGCAGTAGGAATTTAGGTGAAATGCCTCATGTTGGGGAATTTCCAGAACAAAGAAAACCAGATCCACCTCATGAATTACAACAGCAAAACGAATCAGTTGGCATCCAATCATCCTCTTCTCAAAATCAAGAAGTATTGTTGCAGACTTTAGTATCTATGTTGAAAAAGGATAAGGGTGAAGGTGGATCTATGTTAAAACAGTTGGGAAATATTTTGGGACAAGTTGAAAAGGATTCATCAGTGACACAGCAGATACCATCTACTGAGAACCCTGGATTAGGAATTCCACCACCAAGCGGAAATTTCCATCCTAGTTTCCTTGAGAGATTTCCACCACCAACTGCTAATTTACATCGCAGTTTTCAAGACGGTGTGCCGCCACCGATTGTTACACATGTGAGGCCGCCCCAGATTGCCACTTACAATCCACCAGGAGTTAAGATTGCCCCTAATGCAACAGTCTTTAGTGGTATGGGTGACATGCTGCCGAGTACTAATCCATCCAGTTATAGTGTCTTTGTGGGGAATCTTCCTTTCGAGTTTACATGGCAACAGTTGCTTGAAACATTTAAAGTTGCTGGTAATGTTGTCTTGTCAGAGATAAAGATGGATGGGTTGAGATCTAGAGGCTGTGGTGTTGTTTGCTTTGATTCTCTTACTGCCGCTAAAACAGCTGTTTCTATGTTTGATATGAGAATGATTGGTGGAAGGCCTGCAAATGTTAGGCTCATGACTTAATGATTTGAAGATGAAGAATTGTACCGAATTTATCTGGTCTTGATTTTGTTGTGTCTTTATTTGTAATGTAAGTGTATATTAACTCAACTGCTATGTATTTTGACATTTGAATTTAAAAGGAAGTGTTGATCTTGATTCTAGCTGGTTATACTCGAGGTAGTAGGTAATATAATATATCAATGTTAATTAAGGTATAATGTTTTAATTATTTGTGTTTAAACGGGAATTTAACGGGATTTGTTTTATTTTCGGGATTTGAACTGAAATTGAGACAATTTTAATTTCTCGTTAATATTTTAAATTTGGGATCTCGTAAAAACTTCACCTATATCGGAATTATATTTTTTGTCGGAATCCTGATTTCTCGAGATATTGGTCAGAATCCCCGTTTAAACATGTTACACCATTAATGTATCATTATTGTGGTGTATTGTAAGTTGTTAGGCAGTCTTTCTGTAGTTGTAGTAGTGAATTTCCCAGGCAAAATAGCCCATTTAGTAAATATATGTAATGTACACTATATACACACACACAGTATTTGTGTATTTACATTGTCTTGAGGGCAATGTATTGCTTATTTGTATTTGTGCATAAGGCCATAGAGCAGGGCGATCAGTACTGCGACTTTGTTTCATGTTTCTTTCATTATTAACTTCTTGTTGACCGGTTGCGAACATTTATTAGTTAGTGTAAAACTAATTTGGCTAAGAAATGGTTGTAGTTTTTAATTCTAGTAAAGTCCGCTTCACAGATACACTTCGATGTGTCTGCGCTGAGGTTATGCATCGCATTTTGAACTTAACAGGAATTAATGCAGCGTAACGTGGTAACATTAAATCTATCCTACGTGTCTGTCGGAGCGGCTATTTTCTTAATCCTTATTCCTACTCCTAATTTACAAGCTTATTTACATTCATGGCATGTATATACTATATACCATATTTTATTAAAAAGTAAGTGTTTATGGCTTGTTAGAACGCACGTGCAGTTAGTTCAGTAGCCTTCCAAAATGCTTTTTATTTAAATAAGTTTGTGGTCCAATATTTGTCATGTAATAATATATTCGTTGAGGCTGTTTGTATTATTAAATTGTGGGTCGATGAGTCAGTTTCGAAATGGCATTAAAATGTGTCTAAAGGAATTGTGTCCCTGTTTTGAATTTTGAATTCGTTAGTACTTTACCATGTAGGGGAAAGGAGAGGGGTAGGTCTGGATGTTCAATCCAGGTCAGATTGGGAACTCAAATTATATGTGGTGTGTATCATATGGTGTTCATTTAAACTTACTTCACAGTGTGGTGATGTCTTTTAGGATTATTGATAAAACATTTTGTTATTCCGTTTTGTTTTTTTTATCAGGTTGAAAATCAACTTATATTGAAAGGTAGATGTTGATACTCATACAAGTGAATTAAATGGTATTTCTGTTAGTGAGCTTCGAATGTATTATTGGATTTAATTAATCGTTCTTTTGTATCGGAATCTTATTGAATTTGCCATATTTGCTCGTCAACTACTTTTTAACGATTCTAATAACAGATGGAACTAAATAGTTGTGCTGAATTGTAATGTCAAGAGATTAACCATATTGAAATAGCCACTGACACATTGTAGCGAGGGCCTAGGGGCGTGATACAGATAATCGTAATTCAACGCTGTCGCTTATCTTCTGATTGATTTTTATATTTGATTCTTAAGACGAGAATAATGTTATATATAATTATGTTTACAATTTGTATTACTCTATTACTAGGCGCAGTTAGGTGCGGGAGTAGACGCAAACAACAATCAACAAATAACAGCTTATTACGGAACAGTAAACTGTGCGCTATTGACTTTGGGTATTGTTTAGGTTAGATTAACATGCCACTCTAACCTGTTGGTTATTATTTCTTATTGATAAAAACATTTTGATACGCCAAGACGAGATATTAATTCACCGAGATTGAATTTGCTTCAATATCCCCTCCCACCGTCTCAATTTGGGGCAGTGCGGTGCGCCTTTCTTTTAAGTGTTGTCTAAAACAATTGGATGATTTTGTTTTTATGTTGAGTTTTCTAATTATTATTGTAAATGGTAGTAAAGTCCAATTATTATTAAATGATAATGCTGAGTTGTTGACGTAACGAGAGTCGTTAAAGTTGGAAAACCACTTCCTAATGTCTCCTTAGCATTTACTGCGGTAAGTCACACATTCTGCTACTCACTATATCATTTATTTTCGTAATGAATAATGAAATGGTCGATTATTCTCACGTTAAAAATATGGGTTGTTTGATCAAGTTGAAATTTAAATATAGATTGTTGGAGATTTTCATTAGTTTTAGGTTCAATTATGGATTGTAATCGGTTGAGCTAATTAACGCTGGTTGATTTTCGGATGACTCATTAGCTATAATTTTAGTAGCCTGTTGTTAATATATTTGACTGGTCTGCGATATCCTCGGAATCGATAAGTATGTTATTTGTAAGCACTGATATTGGCTTGAATCGCTATTTTTTAATTTTTATGAAAAAACTGGCAAAAATCGTGAACGTGTTACTATTACGATTATTTAATTAGTATTTATTTAGAATTAAAATCATTCTAGAATTTAGTTTTACTGTGATTTTAGTGTTCGTAAAGGTATATCGTTACACTACGTACTTTATTACACCATAACCCTTAATACAACAACCATTTTTAGGGGGTCGGAGCCCCCCCCCCCCCCCCCCCTAATTTTTTTCAAATTTCAATAAAATGCTACGAAATTTGGTATGATGATAGATCGACACCTTTTCTTACTGGTGACCTGGCCGGATTTTTCAATTTCTCAATTATTTCTATACAACAAGCCCTTAAAAATGTCTATTTAGCAATGTTTAACCACCCCGTAGACTTTTTTTTGTCTTTAGAATGTAATCTGGATATCATTAGAGCCGAGCCGCCTTCATCTGCAGTTTCCAAATCAGAAAACCGTTTTAAATTTAACCAAAAGTGGCAAAGATATTATCGAAAAACTAATGTGCAAATTTTGAGACGTAAATCGCTATAATTCTGATGTTTTTTTGTCTTTATTCTAAATATATAGATATATAATGTAAATAAGACAATATGATAATGCTCTCCATAGCGAAAAATATCAACCGGCCTTATTGGGGCTCGAACCCGGTACCTAGGTTTCAAACTTCTGGTTATCATCAGCCGGGTGAGTGTACTGAGCTACCAGGCCGGATGAATATTTCGCTATGGAGTGGAAGATCATATTAAGGCCATACAATCGCCCAATCCACTCCGGTCAATCACAATTACTCCGGTTGATATTTTTCGCTATGGAGAGCATTATGATATTGTCCTATTTACATTAGATATTTAACTAGCAGGCAATACCCGAGGCATGTTACCCGGTATTTCTCACTACCGGCATAGGCCTACTGGCGTATTGGTACCGGTATAGGCCTACTGACGTACCGGTACCCAGTACCGGTACCGAACGTGAATTAAACTTTTCGAAAAGTGGCCTATAATGACCGCTGGTTAAAGTTATACACACATGCCAAGTTCCAGCGCAATCCCTCCGCCCGTTTTGGAGGAGTTTGAACACAGAGAGAGAGAGAGAAAGAGAGAGAGAGAGAGAGAATTTGATTTTTATCGATTTTTGTCGAAATAGCTCATAAATTGAAAAATCCGGCCTGGCCAGGAGTAAGAAAAATCAGTCGAAACTATCATCATACCAAATTTCGTAGCATATGATTGAAATTTGAAAAAATTAGGGGGGCTCTGACCCCCTAACAATTGTTGTTGTATTAAGGGTTATGGTGTATTTGAAAGGGTCACTATTCAACGTTTAAGGTCTTTGTATATTTATTTAAGTAAATAATAATCAATTATACCCCATGACCCGTAATATAGTGTCATTTTCTAATGACACGGATACCCCCCCCCCCCCCCCCCCCCCCCCAATATTTCTACAAATCTTTATCATATTGCTTGAAATTTGAAACACAACTAGTTCAACTCACTGTGGTTGATACCATGAAGCCGGAATTTTCGATTTCGCCTTTAAATTTTTTTTATAAGCGTTTTAAAAATGTGTCTTGCGATTTGCACATCAATCATCGCCATTCTTCACATTAACCTCACTTTATAGATATCATTAAAAAGCTTGCGGTTCAAGGATTCCAAATATGTAACAATATCTGAATCTCGTTGAGAAACAGCTGAGATATGGCGTTCAAAGATTGCAAGAAGTATTGTTAGCTGCAGGCCATTTATTCTATTTAATAAATACACAAAATTCTAGAACGTGTTATTTATTTTATGAGTTGGTGGGCAACAGCGCGAGCGGTATTCCTATCCAATATATATATTGCGTAGCTATTCATACTTAAACAAAATGTTCCAGAACATTGTTAATTTATTAAATAGAATAAATGGCATAGTGAACGATAATTCTTGCAATCTTTGAACGGCTATATCTCAGCTGGTTCTCAACGAAATTCAGACATTGTTACATATTTGGAATCCTTGCAACGCAAGCTTTCTATTGATATTAAACAATTACGACTAATGTGAAGAATGGCAATGATACAGAGGGTGCGATTTCGCAAGGTTTTCCCCAAGGGGGTCCTCTTAGTGGACCTTTGTTTACCAAAGACACTGATGAAATTCGAGCTGACGATGGATCCCTAGCAAAATATTCTGATGACTCAAGAAATCTACAGGCGATAAGGCATTCCGCAGAAAATGACAAATATAAGTCTAACATCCAGCGAATTGTTGAGCTATCACATGGAAAAAACTTGAAGATAAACGCAAAGAAATCTGAAGAACTATGTTTCATTCCAATGAACATTAAAGAACAGAAAGTTCTAGATATCGCAGAAGAAATAATCTACATAGATGGTGACGAGGTTCCGCGTCCGTCCGAAGTGAAACATCTTGGAATATGGATTGCAAATAATCTATCATGGAAAACTCATATATTTAAACTTATAAAAAGGGTAAATTACATAGTTCGCCAATTCAGTTTTTTCATCCGGTTTGCAAATAAAGATACAAAAATATTTCTCTTTGAAACTTACATTGTACCACAATATATGTACTGTGCGGTTGCGTGGGTCCCCCTCATTCCAAAGAATCTCAAAAAGAAGTTAAAGAGGCCACTGTCGCTGTTTGCCAAACACTCAAAAATATCGTTCAATTGTCAACGTATTTTCAATTTTTATTTATTTATTTATTATTTTACTTAGCCGGATTTTAATTTTTATTAAGTTGCTAATCTCAGCTAACAAGTGATACATATACGGTTTAAAGTTTTATTTATTTTTACTGGAAATATTCAATTTTTAGCTACCGGGGGGGGGGGGGGGGGGGGGGGGGAATTTATCATACTTTTTAAAGTAATTTTAACGTATTATTTCTGTAATTATAAAGTTTTATGTAATCTGTGTTTTGCCCACACTTTACTACCGTGTTGTTTAGCCTACAGTATACTGATCGTTTGGAGCCGATTCAACTACTGTTGTAAAGCTCATCCACAGCTCAATACAATGGGCCTGTTGACGTTGACAGAAACGTCAATGCTAAACTTCCTGGCAGCTGATAAACAAAAGTATAGCCGAAACTCATAATATGTGTGTGTTGAATTCAAGTCAGAACGGTTTTTCTGTAACTCATGAGTTTTCACAAAGTCAGAATATATTTCTTCAATAATACCCACCAAGTACAACTGACAATCGCAAAACTCATATTAGAGTCAGCCAGTTTTCTACAGTAGTTCATAATGCCAAGTTTCCGCTTAAACGAATTAAAATCAATGACATGGTGGAAAGTTTCCACTTTCCGACATTTCGTCCTTTAGTGGCAGACTTGAGAACTGCAGACAGATGACCTTCCTTACAATGACGCAGCATATGTATGGCTTGGTATCCATGGTTTGGTATCCATGGTTTGGTATCCATGGTTTGGTATCCATGGTTTGGTATCCATGGTTTGGTATCCATGGTTTGGTATCCATGGTTTGGTATCCATGGTTTGGTATCCATGGTTTGGTATCCATGGTTTGGTATCCATGGTTTGGTATCCATGGTTTGGTATCCATGGTTTGGTATCCATGGTTTGGTATCCATGGTTTGGTATCCATGGTTTGGTATCCATGGTTTGGTATCCATGGTTTGGTATCCATGGTTTGGTATCCATGGTTTGGTATCCATGGTTTGGTATCCATGGTTTGGTATCCATGGTTTGGTATCCATGGTTTGGTATCCATGGTTTGGTATCCATGGTTTGGTATCCATGGTTTAGTATCCATGGTTTGGTATCCATGGTTTGGTATCCATGGTTTGGTATCCATGGTTTGGTATCCATGGTTTGGTATCCATGGTTTGGTATCCATGGTTTGGTATCCATGGTTTGGTATCCATGGTTTGGTATCCATGGTTTGGTATCCATGGTTTGGTATCCATGGTTTGGTATCCATGGTTTGGTATCCATGGTTTGGTATCCATGGTTTGGTATCCATGGTTTGGTATCCATGGTTTGGTATCCATGGTTTGGTATCCATGGTTTGGGGTTTGGTATCCATGGTTTGGTATCCATGGTTTGGTATCCATGGTTTGGTATCCATGGTTTGGTATCCATGGTTTGGTATCCATGGTTTGGTATCCATGGTTTAGTATCCATGGTTTGGTATCCATGGTTTGGTATCCATGGTTTGGTATCCATGGTTTGGTATCCATGGTTTGGTATCCATGGTTTGGTATCCATGGTTTGGTATCCATGGTTTGGTATCCATGGTTTGGTATCCATGGTTTGGTATCCATGGTTTGGTATCCATGGTTTGGTATCCATGGTTTGGTATCCATGGTTTGGTATCCATGGTTTGGTATCCATGGTTTGGTATCCGTGGTTTGGTATCCATGGATTGGTATCCATGGTTTGGTCTCACAGGTTTCAGATTGAACGGACCATAAATACCGAAATGAGAGAAGGATTATACTATCGGATATTTCGCCCTTTAGCGCCAGAGTGGGGAACTGCAGACGTTTCATCCTCCCTTAAAAAAAGACACATATGACGGTGACCGTCTTCTTGTATCAGCAAATTCTGTTACCAAATAACTAATAGCAGGGCGCTTGTTTAAAACTGGGAGAGCGGAGGCAACATCTGTAAACCGCTATGAACCGCGATACATCTGTAGGCTACACTGTAGATGTAGTAAAAATAAGTGAATGTTATTATTCCCGTAATAATCTAAATTAGTTGGCAAAAACAAATTACAGAAGGCATACAGTACATTAAAGTAAAGTCATACCAGAGCATGGTAAATTTAATCCAAAATAATTATCATTGTGAAAAAACATAATGTATTCGCCCGATTTCCTCGTTGTAAAACCCACAATCTTTTATTATTTACTTCTTCTAGTCAGGTATGGCATAACGAATCGACAGAAATATCCATTTTGTTTGTTTTTAATACTTTTGTTTCGTTTTCGTTTCGTTTTTACAAATCCGATCAAATATTCGTTTAGTTTCGTTTTTTAACAATCTATGGAATTTTCGTTTCGTTTGATAGATTTTAAATTCGTATTCCGTTCGTTTCGTTTTTTTCTAAAGTTATTGATTTTATAAAATAAAAGTTTTAAATATAATAACCGCCCCCCATACCAACGAGACGGGGGGGGGGGGGTATTCTCAATTTAGGGAAGGGCAGGTTACGGTGGCACGTTATTTTAACCAAAACAATAAACTAAATACAATAGAACAGGTTACAGTTTTATTTTTGAGAGTAATCATCTTTTATTTGCGTCCAATTTCCCCTGGAGAGGGATGAATTTTTATTGCGTCCAGTTTCCGGATTTCCGGTCGAGTTTCAGTTCTGATACCAACACCATATCTGCGGTATGTCTCCTTTTGAGTTTTTACACTATACTGGTACCAAGTGCAAGTAAGCTTACCACCTTGAATTACCAATTCATATTATATTCGACGGACAATTTTGAAATTCAAGTAAATCCAATTTAACTCAGATTATATATAAAAAAAACTACTGCTAATTATTATTTCGTTCTATTTTTCAATTTACACTTAAAGTCATTTAATTTAACATTTAACAATATCAAATGAATCCATTATCAAATCGGCGTAGGTTATTGGTATTGGTTTTGGTGCTATATATAAAAAATATCCGGCTTTGGCCGAAATTACGGCCGGATTTTTTTTACAAATCCGGCTGCTCGGCCGGTTTGAAAATGGCCAATCCAGCACATCCCTAGTTATTGTTATTTGTTTTACCCGAAAATGTAGCCTATTAGTCACAAATAGTTAGTTACATTATCTTGACACTCCCAAAGCATACAAAATGGTGTGGGATGTTCCTAGCGAGAATTGAAAAATTTCGATTTAGATTAGTCTAGATTTAACGTAGCTCACGATTAACCAATCAGAGCATCGCATTCATAGACCCCCCATGTGTAAGTGAATCTCGAGCCACCCAGAGTGTAGAGACTATGTAAAGGTAAAGGGATGTTCCTAGTGAGAATTCGAGAATTGAACAATTTCGTTGTAGACAAGAATGTAGCAATTTTCGTTACAAAGTCGAGTTTGATCGAGATTCAGCATTAAAGAATGTACATGCTTCCATCCATTCTTTATTACAGTATTATTGGTACCGGTAAGTAGCCTTCTACTTAATGTACGCGTTGCTCTGTGAATAATTTATATAGTTACAGTTACAGAGAGATATAGTGTATTTATACAATTACAATTCCTGTAATTAATATTATATTTTTTTGTTATCCTTATACAGGCCTGAATAATTTTGGTGCAAACTGGTTTGGGCAGAGTAGAGTCCATCATATTCATAAGTTTAAACAGAGACGTAAAACTGCCAATCACGTGCAGTGAATTCGGGAAACTGGATGGCAACTGGTAAATAATGTGATTGTGTCAGAGATGCGTTCTTCGTCCGGATTGCCAGTGTCCGGGAATCCCACAATGTCCGGATCTACTCCAGTGTTGCATACGCCCCCACTCCCAGTGTCCGAGTCCGGGAATCACCCAGTGTCCGCGTCAAGGAATCGCCCAGTGTCCGAAACTCTCCCTGTACCATCCGCCATCCTTGCCGACGGAATCGATTTCGGATCTCCCAAATTCTGCGCATCCAGATGTCTAGAAGTCGGCGTCAAACGGATTCTCAAATCGCGACACCAGAGAGCCGTGCACACAATAGAAGCCAAAGAATCAGAGAAAGACAACTTGAAAAACACTGTAGACAAGTTCTCATCTATTATTAACTCTCTAGACCAGGGTTCCGGGGTTATGGACACGACCGCATATGATCCGAATTCAACTCCAAATATCAGCAATGATCCAGTCATTCCCATTGATTGTAAAGTACCTACGATTGAATCTCAGTCGAGTAAAAAACCACCAAAGAAGGACATTCATATATTAACTCAAATGGACCAATTACAAGACGGCCCGTTTTCGGTGCTACACAGGGCTGTACGTCATCGTATCCCGGTTGTCATAGTTATTCGTTCCTTTAGAGGCGTTCGCGGGGCCCTCTCGGGGTACGTTGAAGCATTCGATTTCCATTTAAACGTTGCAGTAAGTGATGTCGACGAGGTGTTTAAGCCAGTGGCCAAGGGGATTAACTTCTACGTGGATCCTCGCCCTTCTTGTTTCGAGTTTATCTCATGTTTGATCGACGATTCTCAGCGTTTAGCCACGCCAGGTTTACGCCGTCGCCACGTAAATCAACTCTTTGTGCGAGGCGACCAAATTGTATTTGTGAAATTAAAGTTTGAAATTAGCGAAGGTAAATAATTTTCGATTTGTTCTTCTAGTGTTTAAACGCAACCGGGATCCCCCGCTCGGGATCCCGATTTTCGGGATCGGGATTGCACTTTTCAGTATATATAACTGTGTTAATTAAAAACGTGTTTTTGGAAAAATTATATCACTTAATTCACAGTACTGAAATTTTAGTGAGATAAAATTATATTATAAATTATTTATCCGGCTATTCGATATAATCAATACATTTAGGTTCTGGTTCATATATCCATCGGATATTCAATAAATTTACCTACTATTTATACTTCGGGATCCTGTTCCAAAAATGTCGGGAGCGGGATGCAAATTTGGCCGGAATCCTTGTTTTTCGGGATCGGGATCCTGCTTAAACATTGTTCCTATGTGTATTGTGGGTGTGGCTGCTGTTTAACCATTTTGAAATCACTGATATTTAAATACTTTAAATTGTAATGATGTTCTATGTTTTTATTACGAAATTGCAAAGTTTTGCTATTTAATTTAATTATTTTTCATATTGTCATTCACCTGGTTTGTTACACGTACACGAACGAGCGTAGTGAGTGACTGAAATTAAAACCACGAGGATAATCACACTGTAATGATTATTTACATAACCCCGCGTTTAAAGTTGCACTTCACTCCCACAGTCTACTTATACTAGGATTAATTTTTAATGATATTATTTTGTTTGTGATGTAATCAAGACGATGGGAATTTTCTAGTTCAGTCTCGTTTTAAAGTTGCTCAATGCTGTAAGTAAAGTCTTCATTTCTGCTCTATTCTATTTAACCAGACGCTGTAATGAGGACGTTGTTTTCATAATCACCTATCTATAAATGGAATGTATACCAACGTGTTGAAAATGTAATGTTAAAAATTCGGAATAATTTTAGTTTATTGGATAGTTAGTATTCCGGTAAGTGCAATAATAGTTTATTTTTTACTGGATGCCATTTTCACATTTTGATATTCTGGTTCTCCGTATAAAATACGTTATAATACAATAATTATACATCCGGTGTTATTGGGTGTGTTGTAGTGTTTGCACGGGATCAGACTTTTCGGGATTTCCGGGATCGGGACCGGGATTAACACTCTCGGGATCCCCTTTTTCGGGACCGGGATTATCATTCTCGGGATCCCGTTTTTCGGGATCGGGATTGCAATTTTAGATTAAATTCCTTAAAGTTAATAGTATATATCGCGGGTTTTGGGTAACACTCACTTTATCTTACATCCCAGGGTCGTTCTCACAAAAAGTGGCCAAACTTTTATGTCATAATGGCCATGCATTCGCACGGTTATATTTCCAAACGACACAGATTTAACCCCATGAACCTATATACCAATCGGAAGAGCGGAAATCTGCTCATATTTCAGCAACTTTTCAACAGATTCATTCACAACCTAGAGAATGACACCATTTCAAATATCGAAAATGCATGTTTTTTGAAACGAAGCTACTCACATTTTATATATTTACTATTTACTAACAATAAGTTACGCAGTCACTAGGATTTTGTCCACCATGTAACGCTTGTTTTCAGGACATGGTTTTTTTATATTTATTCACAACATCTCCGAGTGAGATATTTCTAAACGGCGATTTATTTAGCTATCAGCAGGTAAAAGAATTATACGAATTCGTTAATTAGAACTCGATCATTGTGCGAAAACGTAAATCTACATAAAATACCGTCATTAGGAATGTCCTCAATGTAACGCTACTTTGAATAGCGATAACTTTTGCTTTACTAATCACATCAACACCATTGAGGGCTCATATGAAAGAGCAATCGCAGATCTATCGAATCACATATTTTATTTTAATATAGTTTCAAAACAGACTATAGTCAACGCCATGCTAATGAAAAATGTCTTCAATTTCCACATGTAACGCTGTCACAATCAATAGCGTTACACTTGAGACATGTCCAGTCCACCATGTAACGTAGTTGGACATGAAAAGACCTAGCAGAACAAGTGGCGTTCCTTTTTACAAATTAGGCATTCAGGGTCAAATTAACAATAGTCGATGGTTTCTGTATTTCAGTATTTAGTATAAACTAAGACTGTTACTGCCGTGCAATGTAAAAAGACCGCAAGTCACAAAAAGTCATTTCGAGTAAAACGCAAATTAGTGTTTGCCTTCAGATTGTTGGTTTAAAATGTCCGTAAATTACTAATTTTTAATAACCCTACGCAATTGGGGGTGGGAAATTTTTCTACGTGATTCTACGTTTTCACTTTCCATTAATATTTTGACTTCAGGGTTATTTTTTGTACTTACGGTCTTTTTGCATTGTACAACCTGCATGTAAATACACGATACAATGCAAAAACAAATGTCACAATAACAAAACAAATGTCACAATGACAAAACAAATGTCACAATGACAAAACACTGCAAGTCTGTCAGTTGCGGTGTATTGTTATATTGTTAATTGTATAAATTTAATGCTCAAATTGGGGGGGGGGGGGGGGGGGCAACAGCACCTCGGTTTTATTTGTAAATAACTCAATGTGGTTGCATAAACAAAAAAAACTTGGGGACGAGGAAATATTATGAAATAAAAAAAACTGCCCGAAATTTGACGAAGTTTATTAAATTACCTGTCATATGAAGCGAAAATTACAAAAAACGGTTAAAGAGGAACGTAGTGTTTTTTGCGTGAAAAACTTTCATTCCGAGAAAATTGCCTTGAAAGTTTAAACATTCACAAAACTGCCTGTATGGGGTCTGGTTGGTTGTGTGCGTGTGGCATGAAGGAAGTACACCACAGAGCTATAATATTCATTATGGTGGTTTTCGAGGTCCGTGATTTCATATCCAATATCATTTTTATGTTCGGTATAATCTAGTCTCTTTGACTATTGGTCAGCCTGTGGCTGGACTTAACATTATGACTTTTTTAAATTTTGATCTCCCTTAAAGCACTTAAGAAGGGGTTCTTGTTATGGTGTAGGGCGGGTTGACCTCAGGTGACTAATGGAATTATTAACAACAGTTATTACAAACTTTCTCCCATCAGGGCTTCTTCAGGTAATTTATGAAAATGCATACAAACAGATCTCGCCAAGCCATTTTCATATTTGAAATCCCATTAAATTATGCTCTAGGTAAAATAAAGCTGATAATTTGAAGCGAGGGCTAAGTTATTAAAAGTAATATGTAATATGCTTAATTATTAAAAGTGTAGGTCACGTTTACTTGTTGTTTATCTTAAATCTATTAAATATCCTGACCTGGGTAATACTAAATAATTTTAATTTAAAGTTTTGTTAAAAGTTGTTGTTTAACCCTATTAGTACCGGGCTATAAAATGATGTACAGTACAAATACCGGGGGGGGGGGGGGGGGGGGGTCATATTGATCTCTCCCTCTAAAATCTACAAATATTAACGAAAACGTCTGATTTTTTGTTTGTACGTAGGTATCACTAGTCTGGATCCGACCGAAAAAAACAATTTTCGAAAAAATGTACTGGGGTGGTAATATTGCAGCACCAAAATTACAAGTAGTGCACAGTTTTCACAAAATTTGAAAGTTACATTTTTCGGCTAATTGTTTTTCAATACAGGATTTCTGGGGCGCAAAATACATTGTAAAATATTTAAATATGATATGATTACCATAAATGGCTGTTTAGTCCTCTATGCGTAGGAAAAAAATGAAAAAAACAAGTAACCAGCACTTTTCAGTTAGAACACAAAATTTTTAATTCACTTATACGATGCTATAAATTCACATTTTCAGGTTTTCTAGGGCGCTGATTCTAATGGAATACGTTGCTACTTGTATTTTTCGGCGTAATTTGGCAAATTTTGGAAAATTTCGCACCCATCACCAAAAAGTACAAGTTTGCGATCTCCAGTGCTGTTTTTATTGATTCCATCGGATTCAAGACCCTCATAAACCCGTATAACGCAAGAAACAAGATGATACTATATCTACTGATCAATTTACTCATTTTCCAAAATTTGGTGCTGGCACAACAATTTTCACCCACCGGCGAAAAATACAAGTTTGAAAACTCTTATGAAATTTTTACTGATTCCATTGAATTCAGAACCCTAACAAACCCGTATAACGCAAGAAACAAGATGACACAATCAATTGATATATTTGATGGTTTTCAAAATTTGGCACATTTTGCACCCGCACTTCCGAAAAATACAAGTTTGAGATGTCTAGTTCGATAATTATATATTCCATTGAATTCAGAACAGCCATAAACCTCTAAAATGCAAGAAATAAATTGTCACAAGCAATTTTATCTATTGAATGGATTTTCAAAATTTCGTGCTAGCACCAAAATTTGCACACAGCACCGAAAAATACAAGTTTGATACGCTTGGTGCAACTCGTATATATTTCATCGAAACCAGAACCCCAAAAAACCCCATTTGCGTAAAAAACAAGTTTCAAACAATCAATTTACAAAATTGACATATTTCAAAATTTGGTGCTATGGCACCAAAATTTAGCACCCGCCGAAAAAAACAAGTTTGAAATTTCTAAATCAATTTATATGAATTCCATCCAATTGCTAACACCAAAAAACCGGTTTAAATAAAAAATAGAGATGTTACAATTAATATTTAATGAAATGTAATTTTCAAAAAACGTCTCAAAAAAAGTGCCAAAAGTAGGGTTAAAAAATGGTGCTAGAACTCGAAAACTACCCAATATTTTTTAAATATGGGTATCACCTTTTGTTTCTATGGAAACGTGCGTCACAGCTCCAATACAACTACTGTACTAACCATCTTATATTGCTACATATAAATGCTGTTTATCTCCAGTTTCAATCTTAATTACACTAAATTTCAGGCAGTTCCTAGGGAAAGGTCATCTTGTTGCTATGGACACGTGTATCAGCGCCAATGTTATTACTAACAATCTTCTTTTGCTAGACAGGCTGATTATCCCAAGTTTCAATCATGATTTCATTAAATATACAGCGGTTGCTAGGGAAAGGTCACCCTGTTGCTATGGAAACGTGCATCAGCCTCTGAGTCATTACTGTAACAATCTTATATTGCTAGTCAGGTTGATTATCCCAGGTTTCAATCATAATTTCATTAATTATACAGCGGTTGCTAGGGAAAGGTCACCATGTTGCTATGGAAACGTGTATCAGCGCCTATGTCATTACTAACAATCTTCTATTGCAAGTCAGGTTGATTATCCCAAGTTTCAATCATAATTTCATTTATTATAGAGCGGTTGTTAGGTAAAGTATCCTTGTTGATATGGAAACGTGTACAGACTTATATTATAAACTAACCCAGTTATATAATCGTAATTTTTGTATATGGCGAGTTTCAATAACAGAATCGACCAATTTTACCCGGTTGCTATGAAAAAGTCACCCTGTTGCTAGGGAAGTAATAGTCAATTTTTTTGGTACACAGGCTCAGATTAATCTACACATTATGCATTAATTTGCATTTATGCAAATACATTATGCATTTATATCATACATTACATATGTAGTAACATATGTAGTGACACACTTTTGTCCGGTAATTAACGATTTTCACCTTAAGCGACCCCACTATAATACTAACGGCATTATGGGTAGGCTAATGTTACAATTTTGGAATAAAAATCATTCTTGTCATTATTATATTATCTGGTTCATATAATAATAACTGTAAACAGTGTTTATCTAATAAATGAGTTACAGATTGAGTTAAAATACCGGTAAGAACTTAATTAACTAAATACCAAAATTTTGAATATTTTAGGTGAGCATAGCATAGCAACGGTTGTTGTTACGGTATATGGCGCTGTATCCATAATATTAGTCATCATGCAGTATGCAATATTAGTCCGTTATGCAGTATGCAATATTAGTCCGTTATACTGTACGTAATATTAGTCCGTTGTGCAGCATGATATTTTAGATAAGGCATAATAACGCAGTGGTATTTAGGTAGGGAAATCGAAACACCCATATATTTGAATCCATCCATTTTGTATAGTATGTAGCCCTACCTACGTAATTTTGTATTAGGTTATATGTAGATAGTTCCAGGGTAAGTTTATTCGGACCCTGGATTCCGTGCTTGCTGATATTAGCTTTAGTAGGGCTAGCATATAGGGACGCTGTCCTGGCCATTCAGCAGCCAGAGACGTGAACCATTACCATATATGGTAATAATTCGAGGAAAGGGAAGCAAATAGGGCTACAATCCGGCCTCCTTATTGGACTAGCTGCTTCCAGGTTGGTCTAGTGCTAGCACGGACTGGAGAGCCAATAGGAGAGCGATTGAGTCACCCTATTGCATCACCCCATCCGGATCACCTATAAATTGGCGGTGTGCCGGTAAAGCCTCATCTTCTACTCATCACATGACACCTAGCCCTAGCACCTGTCTTGCTGTTTTTTCTTGATATTTTCTGCAATTTGCTAATTTGATTAATTTTCGTGAAATGATTTGCTAGTGCGATTACTTGCTTGTGTTTCTCAATAATTCCTTTGATTGCTGCTAATTACAATTGAACTATGATTTCTACCTTTGATTAATGGTTCTATGTGATTCTTTCTGCGCAATAATCCTAAGGGATTCTGAGACTGTCAGACTTTGTGATTTGCATGCGCCGCTACGGTAGCTATTAGCATCATGGAGAGCTAAGGTGCCAGTGGGCGGTGGGCGCATCGGGGGGTTGAGCGACTAGGAGAGAGCGGAGGATTCAAAGCGAGCAACGCTGGCCAGGGTCACCGTTGCGGGCGGGTAACTTGCACTGCGGCACGCAGACCGATCGCCGGTACAGCAAATTAGGGGGCTGATGATCCAGATTTTGTCTCTATTTGGTATTAGGGGGGCAGGAATTGGGTTAGTTAGGAATCCTAGATGTACCTGGGAGAGGCCTGCGCGTATTACAACGTTGAGTGTGGAGTACGAGTAGTGAATTGCACAATTGTAAACTGTGATTTCTAACGCTGATTGGTGTGTTATTGAAGTGTGCCTAAGATTACGAATGCTTAGATAGGCGCTCTTTTCCTTTGATTGATTTCTATTTCTTAGTTACAATAATTAGTTATTGATTAGGTCAAAGTAATACGGCAAATTAGGCTATTACTATCGAAACCTGTTGCGTGATAAATTAGAATTACGTATTCTGGAACTCTTAGTAATTAGTACGCTGTTAAATATTTGTGACTGTAATTAATTAGTAAAAAATTAAGAATTAGTACGCAGCATAGCGGAGAGTAGCTAAGGTAATAATTAGTGTACTGTAAACTATTCACGCTGAGCGGTTATTTGCATTAGCGGGCAATCAGCTAGAACGCACTATTCGGTACGCACGATACGCTAGTAATTTTGCTGGCCTAAAGCCAGTCGCGGGCAGTTTTAGACCCGGGGTGGTATTATCCACGTAGAAACAGATACTGTACCGTTTTGATATTTTAAATATTCTCGCATTCACACATTACGTTAGGGAACCTCCAGTATTCGCGATTAGAAAGACGTAGATAATAGCGTGCTTTAATAAGTGATAGAATTAGGCGTAAGAATACTCTGAGTGCAAGGCCTCTCGCACTCGTCTTAAGTAAGCTTAGGGAGCCGACTCGGGTTTATTGTTTTGGTTATTCCCGCGTGGCTCATAGATTCGAACAGTTAGCTCTCTATCGAGCAATCGGTAGAGAAAGGAACAAGCGATTTTGCAGGAGTTGTGTAAAATTAGTAAAATATATTAGTGGACGGCAGATTAGCGCCATCTAACGGTAAGTAGCGGTTTTGTATTTAGCAACCCTTACAATTTAGTAATAGCACGCTCCTGATCCCCTTTACTTAACAGTAGAGCAGTCTTTGTGTCTTATTGGTTAGACGAGAACTTATTAGGTTGGCAGAGAAGTATACCAGTATTTGTCTGTTCAACAGTTCTGCTGTTAGTATAGAGGTCGCGGTTGTTTATCAGTAATACGCGCATTATTGGCTGTAGGCCGTAGCGTACAGTCAATATAGTATTCTTAGGCTGATAGAGTATCATAGTATTAGGCAATAAATTGGAGCACGTGATCGTCTGCTGTAGGCTATAGGCTAGCGTACAGTAAGACATTGAGTTTATTCTATTAGGTTGTTAGTTTAGATTACTGTATTCACTGGCTGCGTACGATAGTACAGTAGTACATTAGGCTGATTGCTGTTACTGCGTACGGTAGAAGGGACATTTGTTTTGCCGTACCATACACAGTATCATTAGGCTGTTAGGTTGGTGTACTGTTTTACTTACTGTACTGCATACAGTGGATGTACGGTAGTGCGTTTTGCTAATTGCGAATACAGCAGTTCCTTAGGCCTTAGGGCAAATTGTAATTAGTAAGTTTTTTGAAAATTATTAGCTAGGTTTGCGAGAATTCAGTTTTCGGTCAAAATTATTTTGTAAAATTCTAGAGTTTTGTACCGGTATGTTAGGTAACCGCTTAGTTATTTTATACCATCTGGAGATACATGGCAAGACGGAACTTCTGAGTTTGGGGTTCGTGTGGGTCTGCGGGTTCGGTTTGCAATCAGCGAAGGGCCTGAATCTTTGGACGCGGACGTGGAATCTCACAGCAAACAAGGTTAGTTGTTCTGTTGGCACCAGTGTGTTTGTGGAAGCAGTAAAAAATTATCGGTTGTTTAACTGCGAAGCTGAACTCAATTTATTAGTTAGGTTATTTAGGTTTAGCCGGCCATGGTTTTTTGAATCGCTCAAGTTAGAGAGAGAGTTAGAGAGAGTCGCAACCCGAAGATGTAGCCACGCGCTAGTGGATACATATAATATTTGAAATTAAAATTACGTTGATTAGAGCTATATATATATAGAATTAGAAATATTCGGGCGGCAAGTATATTTTGAATATTTTGTATTAGATTCAGAGTTATTTTGTGCTATACCGGTATTTAATATTATATAGTAGCTATATAATAATATTTTTGTTTAAATATTGTGCTAGTATTTGCTATAACTATATACCCCATTAAATTCACAATATTGCATTGCGAATTTATTTTGACATTTTGGACCAACTGATTATTTGACAAATAATTTGACCGTATTTCGGTTAAATTATAATTATATCTCGAACTTTTGCGAGATATTTTTGCCGGAAGGCAAATATTATTTAGACTATGAGTGTCTCAGACAAAGAGGCACTAGAGGACAGCTACGAGACGGCGGCTGGACCGCCGACTGACGATAGCGTAAATATTACTGTTGACGACAATGCCGACTATGACGACGCAGCGAGCGACGCTGACGTAAGTGAACAGGAGGACGAGACAGTGACTAGTGAGGAAGAACAACAACCTCAGGTAATAGTATTAGGATCCCCTACCGCTACTGTAAGGAAGGATTGTACAGCAACCCGGACAGAGGTGAGTGATAGGGAGGGTAGTGTAGCAGAAGCGAGAGCCCGGAACCCGGTTTCCAGACCTGTGGGTATGGTAAGTGCCGTGGTCCCGACGGCTGTTAGGAGTACCCGTAGTTCCCGAAATAACCCTTCAAGTCCACCGAGCGTAAGTCAGGTAAGTGATAGAGAGTTCGACACTGCGATGAAGAAGAAACTTCGCGCGCACGCCGGACATATAACTCGGACGGCGGACAAGGTAAGGAAGATGTTAGCTGACTCAGCGAACATCGGGAGGGTAGAGTTAGTAGAGGTTAGAAGAGGATATAACTCAGCGTTATTCAAGCAGACGGAGGAGCTTGCAGTCCTAGCGAAGAAGGCAGTAGAGTCTCAGTCGAGCGACGTAGCAACGAGGATTTACGACAGGGTTTTAGCAGCCTTGTTGGAGCACCGCGAGTTATCGGAGCGATTCCGACGAGTTAGGACGGAGAACTGGCTGCTATGGGCATCACAAGCGCAGGCGACTCAAGTGAGTGACGCAGAGCTGAGAGAGTTAGTGGAGCGAGAAGAGATCCAGGACAAGGAGGAGCGCAGGTATCAAAGGGAAGTTACTAGCTGGCTGATGCAGAATGGAGTGGTGGTACCAGGTCAGGTGCTACCGACGACGGAGAACATCCAACAGAGGACGTTGACTCCACCCGATGATGCATCTAGAGACAGCGGCGATTCCCAGGTTAGTCACGCGCGAGGTAAGGTAATATGTGCTAGATCCCTTGTTTCTCACAACTCGGCAGAGGAGAGAAGACGCCGACTAGACGAACAGCAGGCGGAAGTTTTGCGTGCATCGGAAGCACGGAAGGAAGCCGAGCGGGAACGGGAGCGAACACGTAAGTTAGACGCAAAGTTGCGAGAGTTGGAAGAGAAAGGTAAGCGCGAGCAAGCGGAACGCGAACGCAAGGAACGCGAACTCCAGCTCGAACGCGAACAGAAGGAACGCGAACTCCAGCTCGAACGCGAACAGAAGGAACGCGAACTCCAGCTCGAACGCGAACAGAAGGAACGCGAACAAAAGGAATACGAACTCCAACTCGAACGCGAGCGCAAGGAGCGCGAACTTGAGCGCGAGAGGGAGCGACGGGCGTTGTATGAAGAGAAGGCGCGTGTGGAAGAAGAGGGCGCAGCGAGACGAGCGAGGGAAGAAGAAGAACGTAAACTGGCGCAGTTGGAAAGTGCGAGATTAAGTTTAGAGAGCGAAGAACGGACTAGGAAGGCGAATGAAATCGCCGAGAAGGGGATGCGAATGATCGAAGAATGTGGGGCGAGTGTAGGTACTGAGTTGCGAGAACTGTTCGCACTGCAGAAGGCCGAACAGGAAGCGAGAACTCCGGCTATACGCGAGTCGACGACGACCAGAATTCCTATACCCGGTCCAGCTATTACGAGTACACGGATCGCTAAACCGTTCTCTACATATCGCACGCCAGTTGGTATTAGTGCTTCACCCATCGCGCAGAATCCACGTCATCGGAACATCGCACCACTACACACCGAACACGACGATGAAGAGTTTAGAGAAACTCCGACGGGACGAGTACTTGGCGAACCGAACCCGCGGGTTTGGAATACGCGGACGGAGCGCCGACCCAGTTCGACGGAGAACTTCCGGGTTAAACCGGAAGAGGGATCATATGAGAGACAGCGGATTACTCAGATAGAGCCGACTATACAACAGAACCCTAGCCAGGAATTTATTACGAGGGATGAGTTAAGTGCTAGTTTAGCGCAAGCTATATCGCCGCACATCCAACCTATAACGGACATGCTTAGCAACCTAAGGTTAAAGGAAGCAGCCCAGGTAAGAAGTAATTCTAATCCCAGCAGGCCTGAGTTAGATAAAGTCCAGCCTAGTCAACGAGTACGCATATCGGAGGAGACTATACCACATAGACCTCAGGTAAGGACGCCTGTCCCGAATATTCATAATCCCAATTTCGAAAACTCAGCCGAGAAATTTATTGAGGAGGCTTGGGTCAGGGCCTCGGCGCGCAAACCATCGCGAGCGCTAAGGACTGACACTGAGTCAAGCGATGAAGAGGAAGAAATGAGACGTCAGAAGTCCCGAAACTATAAGGAAAGAAGGACCGACGCGGAGCAGGTAAGTTGGAACCACCGGGAAAGGACCAGACTTAATAACCCTGCGGAACTAAACCATTTGTTAACCCGGAATGACGCAACCCTTAGGGACATAGGTAAGTTTGCTGCTAGGCAAGGACTGCCGACGCAACAACCCCAGAAGTTTATGGGCAACCATAAGCACTGGAGGACCTTTAAAACCTATGTCGACGAGCAGCTAACCAACAGCACCTTTACTCCCAACGAGAAGTTCAACTATTTGCTTCAGATGCTCCATCGAGAACCTAGAGCCATTGCTGATAACTTCGTCGGCAACGAGAGAGCGTTTGAGTTAGCGATGAAGACGCTTAGTGACATCTACGGGAATAAAACCAAGATGGCGCAGTCGATAGTAGAAGACTTGGGTAAGGGCGGAAGGATTACAACTCCGTTAGAGCTGTTGAACCTAGCGAACGCTATTTCGAACGCATTGGACATCTTGAGGACGGTGAATCTACCTCATCATGGTGATCACGCCGAAGTTTTGAAAAGCGTAATAAGACGTTTAAACATGCGTTATCGACAGAAATGGCGCAAATTAGAGAATAAGTTGGAGGGCCAAGGTAAAGTATTGACACTTCAGCATATTCATGACATGATAGCCACAGACGCAGTAGCAGAGATGAAATCAAACTTCTCAGAAGAGAATATGAGGGAGTCTAAACCTGTTACCGGTAAGTCTATGGTAAGTTTTGACGATGACAGGACCACTGTGACTTATAACTCAGTAGACAGATATAATTCGAGTACCCCAGCCTTTAGATCAGACTCGCGAGTATGGTCAGGTGAGCGGTTAGATAGACCTAGGTTAAAGCAACAGGAGTTGCCGGATGGATTTGTAGGTTGCCAATACTGTTTACTAAAGGAGGTAAGATCTGACGACCATAAGTTAGATAGTTGCAGACGGTTCAAAGAATTAAATTCGGAACAGAGAAGAGTTCAAGTGCGGACGTTGGACACCTGTTGGGCATGTCTTGCGCCAGGCCATGTACGGCGGCAGTGCCCGAACAGCAAGGACGGATGCATGGAATGCGGCAGACTACATCACAAGTTGCTACATGCGGATTTCCATACCCCAACGGACCGTTACTTACAGCGAAATCCTCACAGGAAGGGGAGCAAAGAACCCGTATCGATAAGGAGGAATACGTATACTGGCATCCAGGACGATGGTTACCAACCAGGTTCGTCGGACGAAGATGGCGAGTCGAGCGCGAGAGAAGTGACCTGCCAAGGTTTCACCGCGGATAGTTCATCGACCAGCGCGCGGACGTATTTATCATCGGCCACATCGGAAATATTTAGCGTGATTCCGGTGAAACTCACTGGAGATAAGGGATCTAAGAGAATATATGTGATGTTGGACACTGCGTCCACATTATCCTATATCGACGAGGAAGTGGCGAGAGCTGTTTCTAGCTTCCAGGACGCAGAGGAGATCCAAATAGAGTTGAAGTCTATGCATGGGGTAGGAGACCTCAAGGGACACAGAATTTCGGTAGAACTTGATTCCCTACTTCCGAGAGACCAACACACTCGACAAGAACGGAAAGCTTTGCCATTGGACGGATTTAAGTGTCTAGCTATGAAGGGATTCGGCAGGCAGTTAGGTAAGGTGCCGCCGATGAGTCCCATAGCACAGGAGTATTTTGACAAGCTCAGGATACCCAGACACCAGGTAGGTTATAGGAATGTTTCTATGTTGATTGGTGCAGAACAGCTGATCGCACACCAAATATGGGAAACGAGACCAGCTGAACCGCATGTCAACGGACCACATGCCCATAGGACTATACTAGGTTGGTATACACGAGTACCCATGTCTTATGAGTTTACAGGTGGCGACAAGCCAATGAACAGATACGATGAATTACAGCCTATAATTCAACCACCGTTAGTAGAACCACCAGACATAGACGAGTTTAGGAGAACCTGTATTGACCACTATAGTGACTTTAGCGAGTCGGACGAGGAGTTGATTCCCGATAATGTTAGGTTGTCGGAACCACTTCATAACGACCGGACAGATAGTGAACCCGAGGACTACTGTTATCAGACCCGTGGGTCTGGTTCAGCGGCCCACGCTACCTATCTGACTAACGTTTTGACTTATACAGACATAGTGGAGGGTCAAGTGGCTAAATATCGAGACCTAGACATTTTCCAATACAGTGAGGAGGAATTACAGAAGGAATTGATACGCCAGGACCTCGAGACAGGAGCCAGAACCGTCGAATGGCTGGATAGGGACGCAATGGAACCCGGTGGATATGACCTAGCCATGTCTACTGATGAGAAACGGTCGCTGGAGATGATGGAAGACACCATACGTCTGCTACCGACTGGACATTTTGAAGTTGGAATGTTGTGGCGTCGACAACCACCTAAGTTGGAGAACAACTACAACTTAGCCTTGAAAAGATTGAACGGAGTAAGGGCTCGGTTGTTGAAGAATCCAGGCATTAGGGAGAAGTATTGCGCCCAGATCAACAACTATTTCGCCAAGGGATTTGCTGGGAAGGTAGAGGACCCTGACTTAGTGACAGACCAGACTTATTACCTTCCACACCACTATGTGACTCACCCTGACAAGCCAGACAAGGTCCGAGTAGTCAACGACTGCGCAGCAGTCTATAGAGGTATGTCCCTGAATTCAGAGTTGATGGATGGTCCCAACCTGAATAACTATTTGATAGGAATACTGTTGCGTTTTAGACAGCGGCGATTCGCATTTACTTGTGACATCGAGGCGATGTTCCACCAGGTAAGAGCCTGTAAGGCAGACCAGGATAGCCTTCGCTTTCTCTGGTATGAGAATGAAGACTTATCCGGCCCAGTGGTTACATACCAGATGTACGTTAGGATATTTGGCGCCCGCGATAGTCCAAATGGCACGCTGTTTGTTCTAAAGAAAACGGCAACAGCCCAGATTGGTAAGTATCCAGTAGAGGTTATCGAGTCCATCTTGAGAAACTTCTACATGGACGACGGATTGGTGTCCAAGGACACGGCGGAACAAGCCATAGAAGTGGCTCACGGCCTGCAAGAGTGCTTGGCTACAGGGGGTTTTCCTCTGACCAAGTTCACTACCAATTCGGAGGCCCTATTAGAGTCGTTCCCGGTAAAAGATCGCGGGAGCGGAGACATAGAATTGGGGGTAGAACCAATCCCCATGGCGCGAGTACTGGGACTCGCTTGGAACCCGAACTCAGATAAGTTCCAGGTAAGAGTTAGATTTGAGCCCAGTAGCCCAGACAAAGTTTTGACAAAGAGAATTTGCTTATCGACACTAAGTAGACTATTTGACCCGATGAACTTTATCAGTCCGGTTATATTACAGGCACGAGCGTGCATGAGGAAAATTTGGTTGTCCGACTTAGAGTGGGACGAACCAATATCTCCTATACATGCAAAGCAGTGGAGAGAGTGGGAAGCCGAGTTGCATCTATTGAAAAATATAGATGTACCCCGTTCCTACTTTCCGAATCAGCTGGTATTTCCAGCTGATTTAGAGCTGCATCTGTTTAGTGACGCAAGTGACACCGGCTTTGGTATGGTAGCCTACCTTCGCCGAGAGGTAAGTCAGGACAAATTTGAGACGGCCTTTGTGACTTCTAGATCAAAGACAATGCCGGTCAAATACATGACTGTCCCTCGTGCAGAGTTACAGGCGGCTGTAGTTTCAGTCGAGGTAAGTAAGCAAATAACAGAGGAGTTAGACACGACATTGACCTTATTCTATTGGACGGACGCATCCTTGGTGTTAGTATACATTGCGGCCGACAATATTGCACTAAAGACATTTGTGGCCAACAGACGCGCTCAGATCGTTGACTTTTCGACGAAGGAACAATGGAGACATTGTCCGGGAGTGTTGAACCCGGCCGACATAACTTCGAGAGGTGCAATGCCGGCGGAATTCTGTCAGGAAGAGTCGCAGGAGTTTTGGTTGCATGGACCTGATTTTCTAACGAGGACACAGGAACATTGGCCAGAGCGACTAAAGATAGTGACCAATCCGATGCCTGAAGATGCAGAAGTCAAAGTGGAGAAAGTCTCTAAGTCGAAGTCTAAAGCCAAACTTAAGTCATTGGAGCGGCCTGAAGAGTCATTGGAGCGGCCTGAAGAGTTATTGGAGCGGCCCGGAGACCTGTCAGACCAACAGACTTACGTGACTACTAGGTCCGGAAGGGTAAGTTATGACATCAAACCACCCTTACAGACTAAACCGGAGTCACAATTGGTAAGTGACGGACAGAAAATGACCGACACAATGGATCCTTTGGTTTCCAAACCTGCGGGTTTGGATTCGAAACTTCCATTGGTTAGCGGACAACCGTCGCTGGCATTAGAGTCATGCAGTATTTATGACAAATTACTAAATTCGTCTGCCTCTTGGCTGACAATTTGTAAAAGAACTGCGTGGTTAAGCCGATACATTTTGTACCTTTGTTTAAAACATTCGAAACATTTGAGAGAACCATCGAGCGCCAATAGTGAGCGAATTCAGAAATTGAAACAACCTCTGACAGAGGATGAGATTGATCAAGCGGAATTAAAGCATTTGAAACATTATCAGATGTGTGCCTTCCCAAAAGAATTCCATCTATTATCGGCTCAACGACCAGTTCTCTATAAACCCCTTAGAAAATGGAGTCCATTAATCCATAAGGGTTTAATTTGTCATAGATCGAGAATCCAGACTGTCGACATAAACTCACAGTTTCGGTTCCCAGTGATAATCCCTAGTCACCCAATAGAATTGCAAAGAGCGATTCTATGGGATATACACAAGAGGTTGCATCACGCGGGAAAGTTACACTGTCTGTCGGCAGCGAGACAGCGATTCATTCTATTGCAGCCAAGCAGGGCAGTAGGCACTATGTACGACGCCTGTCTGGTTTGCAAGAGGGTGAACGCCAGAGTATTGGAACAGGAGATGGCTGAACTCCCGGAAGCGAGAGTGCAGGCATATGACCCACCCTTTACGAATACAGGGGTGGACTGTTTTGGTCCGATTGAGGCAAAGAGTGGACGGCTGACCCACAAGCGATGGGGTCTGCTACTGACATGCATGGCTAGTAGAGCCATACATATCGAGCGTGTGGCAGACATGTCGACCAAATCTCTGCTCCTGGCCTTAAAGAGATTTATGGCTAGGAGAGGACTAGTAAAGGCGTTCTACTCCGATAAGGGAA